>OX155954.1:14460450-14577357 GCA_944548615.1 Micropterix aruncella | reverse complement strand
ATATATATATATATATATATATATATATATATATATATATATATATATATATATATTGATATTTTAAGGGTGTAATTTTTTTAAAATTATTTTCAATAATATATAAAATTAGATTCATGAAAAGTTACTTATCTGGGGTCCTGGTGGACCAGAAACATTTTACCGATAGTTAATGTCCTCTTTAAATACTTAGGGTAGCAGCACCTGTTTCCGCAATTGATAACTTATGATGTTCTTAGTTATTGCTCACTGCAGCCGAATTATTGTATGCCCTTGGATGTAATATCATTGGATGTAATGTTATTGCCCATCAGGACCCCAGATAAGTAACTTTTCATGAATCTAATTTTATATATTATTGAAAATAATTTATATATATATATATATATATATATATATATATATATATATATATATATATATATATATATATATATATATATATATATATATATATATATATATATATATATATATATATATATATATATATATATATATATATATATATATATATATATATATATATATATATATATATATATATATATATATATATATATATATATATACATGATATATTTATTGACATTTGGACATTTGGACATTTAGACAACTACTTACTTGATATTTTGACAGTTAATGAACCCTATGACACTCTTGATGACATATCGATTGAAACAATACTACTTACTTCTAAATAGGTTCAAGCGTTTAGAAGTTATTGTGGAATAAAGAAACGGAAAACGTACATACATGAACCCTGAACACATTAAACTCCTTTTTGTTGTGCAGTCGTTTAAAAATGATTTTACTACTTGCAAATATCTCGCTAACAACAGACATATAAAATAGTGTTGCAAGCACTTAAAAAAATCAAAATCAAAATAAATGGATCCAAAAATTGTGATATTCAGTCTAGAAAATCACCCCTGTGTGTATGCAGTATTTCACTCTCTCTTGAACTTCTCTCTCGCTTGAAACGTGGGACCAAGAAAGCGGCCAAGAAATCATGAAACCGTAATGGCCTCTTGACGTTGAAACTTACGATGGCAATCATTTACATTTTTGTCCCGATTATCCTGAAGCGGGCTCACCGGAAGACGGGTGTCGGGAAAGCAGGCCAGTAAGGGAAAAATGGGACAGAAAAGGAAGATCCTTCCGCGAGGATTCTTTCCCTGCCTGGTTATTCCTGTAATAAAATAAACGACGACTCGTAACGTTGTAAACCAAATCCGACGATATTAAGCAAGATTCTCTCGAGAGTTTTAGCGATAAGAAAACAAGGTTGTTTTTTTAAGTAATTAAAATTTAAACTCCAAATATTATTCTTTCATTTTACTTTATAACTGAGGAAATTTGATTCCTACAACGGGTTCTAATTAGGACTTGAATTAGGTTCGAATTAGGCGAAGTGGCATTTGCTATCTTAATAGGGATATTTTAATTATCTTTATTGCCCCATTAAATTAAACTCTATCATAAATTCTAACCTGACGACGCTATTGGCTTATTTTTATGCAGACTTTTCTCTAACATGAGTACTCGTAAATTGTATAAACGTAAAATTTTAATTAAATGAAGAATTGACTGATAAACTGGTTTTCAAATGTAAAATATAAAAAAAGAAATTGATAAATTGCGACAGTAGACATATTGGGCCCGATTGCGTTTCTTTGTAAACTAAAATAGAAATTAGTTCTAGCAAACGATAGAGCAATACGTTGGAGCGGAATATGAAACGAACGATCGTCGATAAAACTACCTGTCGAACTTATACTCGTCCGAATAAATTTGAACACATTCGTGCGGTGTCAGATTCAGATGATTTATTATTTGTGGGTAGTTTAAATGTAAAAAGTGACATTTCATATTCCGCTCTTGCGTATTGCCCTATCTCGTTCACACGGACTAATTTCCGACTTTAGTTTACGAAGAAGCGCGATAGAGCCCGTTATTTATTTACATATATTAAAATATAAAGAAATAAAAATATAGTAATTTTAAATCAGTACTTATGTCTCCCCAAAACTTTCATGGCAAGCTGACAACCCCCCCCCCCCCCCCCTGCGCCAACCCCCTCCAACCCCACTACTAACTCACCCTACCCCCCGATAGCGATTGGGTCAAGTGATTATAATTGCAAATACAATATATTTGTAGTATTTTTGCTCTATTTCCGCGGTACTAAAATGACTATTTCCAATATTATGTACTATTTTATTAAATACTGCGAATTTAAAAAAATATTAGTGTCGCTTTTATAAGAGATATTCCAACCAGAAGTATTATCCGATTTAAATTGACCCGGTCCTTTAAGCGCAAAAAAAACATTTTTAAAGCTCACTAATAAAAGACCATTTAGATATCCCTTCGAACTACTTTCAAATGATACGAGGTTCTCGATGGCAGGCAGCTATACATATGTGAAAATAAGATACAATTTGTCGCACACAGCATACTGCTACAAACCGAACATCAACAAAGCAAAAAAATCACGTACCCTAAAAGGCCCTGCCTTCGACCAAAGAGCTACGAATATCTCGAGCCAAAGATCTTCAAGCCTGTCCAAGGATACATAAAAGTAGCCAAGAATTTGATTTTTACTTTCCCGTTAATTTGAGGAGTTGCTTAAGGAGAATTAGAGTTTAAGGAGAATTAATATTTGAAGACAAATTATATTTTTTTGAAGACGAGAAATTATATTTTTATTTGCAAATCTTTATTCAATCTATTTTTATTTTTTATATCTTGGGCAGATTTTGTTTCTGTATGCCAGAGGATTTTTATATCATAGTAGCTGTTTTGTTGTTTGACGCCAAAATTTGATGTAATTTATATTTTTGTGGAAGATGACTTTGTTTTGCGTTAGATGGATAGGACAACTTAAATTGTGTAAAATAATAATAACCATTATAATAATATTATATTAATATCTGAAGTACTACTACCGAATGCATCATTACTACTCCAGTATGACATGCGATTCTATTCAGGAATATTCTATAAACAATATGATATAATAACCCAACGGTGTATAATAACATAAATATCAGGTATACTACCCATTAACCGGGCTCTTTGCTAAGATTATAGTTACCACCGTTACCACCGTTATTTTTATTTTCAGTTCTGGCTTCAAAACTGGCCGGTAAAAAATATTATGTCGGTGTTAAGAAAATAAAAAAATACTTTATTTGAGTTTATCCTGAAGCTTTGCTAGCAACCGGGCGGAACACGAAAGTGCGGGCGAAGGGGCCGGCACAGATTCATATAAAAATAGTTCGAATTCACAACGGACGAATTCGAATTCACAACAATATGACTCGGACGGGAAATTGTCCGATCGATGTACTACTCAGACATGAAGGCACTGGACACTTTGTTGTGACTGTCGAAAAAAGTAAGGACATTTAACCCCTTGATACGACTAAATTTGGTTCTGAAACAATTATCCGTTGAGTATGATACGACCAGATCTGGTTCCGCGTTTTTTTCACTTCTTTGACGTTCTCATATTTATTCATAATTATCTAATTGTTTTACAAAATGATATTTCAATATTCTATATTCGAAATTTCAATGCAATCATTGTGCAGTTGTTCTTTTTATGATTGGTGTAGTAGTTTCGTAGTTATAGTACTTTAAGGTCGATGTCGCCGAAAATCCTGCAAAAGAGACAGATGCATCCATGAAAATACCCATTTACTCCAAGGGTTAATAAAAGTTAACTTTATCATAATAATTATAACTTTCTATTGAACGTCATAGTAATGGAGTGAGTTAATTTTAGGTAGATTTCTTACTTATTTCTATTTTATCCATCTGACGATAATATTTTTCTAATTTAATCTTATCCCACGGTTTTGAGGTTCGAATTAATTAAATAAATAATACCTATATAATTCTAACACTTTCTCATGAATAAACATTTGTTTTTACGACTTAGTAATATAATGAAGTAGTTATCGTATCTTAATTTTTTTAGATCAATAATGGAAACACAGATGACTTAATGTCTATTATTCATGAGTCATTCGAGGTACAGCGTGGTTCTGGACCCCACATAACTACCCTGAGGAAATCTACTTCCTGCTCTAAAATTATACTAACCTCTCCGGGTTCTTTTTATTGAAATAATATCCCATGATTTTTAAAAGATATCATAATTCAGTTTTGGTAATTGATAAACCTCTTATATGTTATTATAGCAAACATCCATAGCCTGCGCTTACGTTCGAGCGCAGAATTACGTAACAATAATCGGAATGACCGATTCTCTGTCGCAAAGGATCCGACTCATAAAAGAGCCGTTCACGTCGTTAGAATGGCGGTCTCCCTTTGAAGGTGGGGGCGAAGTCGGCTCCATGGCCACGGCTCCGAGGGGCGAGCGATGGCTCATTCCGGAAGTACTCGGAGCATCGTAGTGGAATGACGTGTTGGTACGGTGGAGAGGTGGAGTGGTGAAGCCAAAAGAAGGAGCCGGCTCTTTGGAAAGGAATGACTGGTCTGTTCGGTGGAGTGGTGGAACCAAAGGAGTGGCTAGCTTCTCGTAACTTAGAATGAAATAGTAGTCAGTGCACTATTTGTCGGGTTAAAACTCGGTGTAGACTTTGATCTTTAGAATCTGGTCTTTGATAATGGAATGGGCTCCGCATTGTGATAAAGTAGAAGCCGCAATGACAGTCGCTCGTTCGGTAACATATCCGAGCCAGATTAGGAAATGTTAGTACTGGATGGCATTATCGTTCGCCCTTTGTAGGTCTTTGTGTGTGATAAGTGTTGACATCTGCGGGCAGGATAGGATGCGGTGGTCTTCATCCTACAGCATTCCAAAGTCGCATATTAGATCCTGTGTGTAGCTCCAGCGGACGAGATTTGCTCGGCACCTTGTCACACTTATCCTGAGTCTATTAATATGGGTTCCAGGTGATATATGTTGTTTAACATCATCGCTAAATGAAACCTTCCATTGAGTGATGAGGTTTGAAGATTGACTGACTTGGAGCGGTTCTGTGCGGCTCATTATAACTTTTGCGATTAGAGGTGATTGTGGTGTGGTTCTTGACAGAACAGTGATTGTCTTGGGTCGTCTTTCGCATTTAGGAGTTAAGATTGAGCCGGGACATCACTACTTATTGTGGGGGTCATGCGGATGAGCAGACAAAGCTTTTCGACGGGATTAGGTTTGGGGCAGCCTGATTTTTTTTTCGCATTATCGTTCACTCACGACCATCGCTAATGGGCCCGATTGCATTTCTTCGTGAACTAAAATATGAAATTAGTTCAACCGAACGAGACAGAAAAATACTTTGGAACGGAATATGAAATGACACTGTTGTCGATTTTCCCGCAATAAAACTCCCTGTCGAACTTATAAACGCCCGAACAAGTTCGACATCATTTCATGCGGTGGTAGGTTTAACTGCTTTATCTTTAGTGGGTAGTTTTAATCCGTAAACGTGACAACCGTTCATTTTACATTCCGCTCTGACGTTACTCTTCTGTCTCGTTCACACGAACTAATTTTCGATTTCAGTTCAAAAGAAACGCAATCGAGCCCAATATCTACACATTGTTTTAGATTTTAAAACAATAAATATAATTAGATTTGATTTGATTTGAGTGGATTAAATCAGTGCAGTTAAATTTTAAAACATATGCTTTCAAAACGCGACACATCTGATGGATTAGTGCTCGCTTCCGTCATAATCTGTGGGGGCGGTACGATCTTTACTTTCCCTCTCGTGAACCGCGGCCGCATAATGCGATCGTAGCGTTTCATTTTGAATATTCCCTCGGAGAAAAATGAAGGTGAATCGTAAATAAGACCGTCGACGGCGTGCTTTACGCGATACGCTTTTTCTTGCGCTTGCCCCACGGGCAATTTATAAAAACGCGCTTGACCCGCGCGCCGCTCGCCCGTGCGTGCTCCGCCTCCGCCCTCTTGTTTATGACGGAAGCTTTCTGACGTACACACCTCTTGATAACATTTCGCGCGTGACTTAGATACCGACGAACGACGCCGCGCCGCCCGCACAGCTGACAACACTTTTATAAAGGTTGATCTGTGACTAGACGTGACGTTATGCCGTAGAATGCAGCGATATAACCTTTGCAATTTCTCATTACTAAACTTTCGGGGTAAGTAGCCATGACATATGAAAGGATTTTGAGCGTGGTTTTCCTTCGGGAGGAGGTTAACCGGATTGAGGGATAGTCAGCGACGAGCGCGGATAGTGAAAATGCAACACGTTCGATTCAAAATTGGTGTGTCATTACAAAACTTTCCCGGCAAGTAGTCAAGGACTTATGGAAGGGTTTTGAGCGTGATGTTCCTTCGGGAAGGAGGTTAACCAGATTGAGAGGGATAGTCGGCAATGAGCGCGGATAGTGAAAACGCGGTTAGCGAACATGCATTGAACATGTTCGGTTCAATCGTTTACGTCAAATATTTCGAGATTTAAATATGACTATTGCGCCTCCTGGGAGACCGATTTTAACCAAAACCTTTTGAACTCTTGCCATTGTCGCATGATGCCTGCATGCCAAATCTCAGCTCAATCGGTTTAAGCGTTTGGGCGCTATCGTGGAGGAATACACACACACACACACACACACACATAAACAGACATGCTTCCATCTGAAATCGTTCCCAATACTTTACCACCTCTTTGGTGGGTGGGTCGAGAAAGTCAATTACGAAAACTTTTATTTTCAAATTCAGATTTTATTTTCAAAACACAAATTCATAATTTGATAATAAAGTTAACAATTTTTAAACATTATTTTACAGAAAGGTGATGAAAACCACCTCCTTCCACCTCTTTTTATTGGAAACTGTGAAGCTCAGCTCGCTAAACCAGTCAGCGGGCGTCTTTAGGCGCTCCCTTTATGAAGGATATTTCCCAGTAAAATGGAAGAAAAATGCCAGTACGCAAGAGGCCGTAGCATTAAACTTTAAAATTGTCGCGCCATTTCCACTCTCCCTATTTTCTCTATATCAATTAAATTCTGCATTTTCTAATTCACTATATAATAATAACGAGTTTTTATAAAGCGGCGTTCGGTCATGACAACCTTTGTGTATTTATCGATTACAACACCTGTAACATGAACGAATGCATTCAGGTTAATGTAATCTATACTGACTGCTCGAAAGATTTGACATAGTTGACCATATAATCCATATGCAGAAACACAGGGATATGGGTATTTATGGCAACTTGTTATTATAGTCAAGGAGGTTATCACTTCAGTTGTATCTTTTTTTAAAAATGTTTGTTTCCGCAGAACTCTGTCATTTATGAATCGATTTGGAAAATATTTTTTTTATTTGAATGGATATACTTCCAGATCAAAATCCTGTTCTGATGATGGGATCCATGACGAATTAAGAGAACTCCTTAAATATGTATTATCATTTGAAGTTGATATTTTACATGTTTGTTCAGTTCCGATGACAATGCATTTTTATGGTAAGCATGACCTTATTACCTTACGACGAGAAGACTCCTCAACGGTCATCAGCACAGACACGAAATTTTGTATACGCATTCAGTTATGATAGCCCGTTCTAAGTTTTACCATGACATGGCTGCTACACCCAGGGTTGGCTCCCGTCGAGGGGACTCCCCAACGGTAAACAGCACAGCCACGAAATGTTGTATATGCATTCCATTACGACAGCTAGTTCTCAGTTTCACCAAGACAGGACTGCGGCACCCAGGTTTGGCTTCCAATTAGGGAACCTCTCAACGGTCAATAGCACAGCCACGAAATTGTGTATACGAATTCAATTATGATAGCGCGTACTAAGTTTTACTATGACATGGCTGATGCACTTATAAATAATAAGCTGGGTTGCCCTGAGTTGGATAGTAGAGTTTAGTCTCATATTCTATGCAAAACTCTATAGATAATAAACTCTATATTATATCACATAATGTAAATATTATTATGTTTATAAAACTATTTTTGATATTTTTGAATATAAAATATGGAGGGTTTCCTTTTTTTTTCATTTTCTATCTTTTTTTTCTTTTCAAATAAAATTAATATAACACTATTATTCATATTGTTTACTTCATAATAGTGCATCTAGACACAGGCCTAAGAAACCTAGGTAGATGCGTATTGCGTCATTTGTTTCTTAAGCTGTGTAGATCTTAAGCTGTTTTTTACAATGTTTAATTTATTGACTTTGATGACGATGAGGTTACTTTTTTGTACAAGCATTAAATATATAAATAAATAACATTCCCTCTAGAGCGCAGGCCCGGTGATACAAATAATCTCCTCCATTCAGCCTTTGCGCTATAGGAGGAAGAAATGCCCTACTTAACTGCGATATTTACAGGCGACGAGTCAGTCTAAAAAAAACTAGGAAGGCAAAAGGAAAAAGGTTATATGAGTTGTTTACAAGGGCGTATTGCGCGGTCGCCACGCCGGCTGATACCAAGAGCACAGAAGCGACAGGAGTCAACCCTCGCGGCGTTTTTTGGAATAGGCAATTATCCCCGGTGCCGAGTACGTGCGCCGCACCGCCCTGCCGCCCCTCACCCGCGCCGCCCCCGCCGCCCGCCCGCCCGCCGCCTGGCCGCCTCCACTCGCCGTCGAACGGAATGTATTAAAATGATTCGCGCTTAAATCGAGTTACTGCCACGACGACCTAACGGAAATCTATTTTGAAAATTCAGCGTACGCTCGCTTTTAACAATATTTGCGTTGGTCCTCGGGCGACGCCACATTTATATACCTACCTCTCTTCAGGCCCTATAAAATAACCTATGGGGGCTTGTCCAAAATATATTGCGTATTTAACCCTCCATCAGGGGCACCTCTGAGCCAACTGAATTCGGGCGCAATATTTATTTATTTATTTATTTAAGAATTTCAATACTATAAAACATTGATTAGCTTACAAAAATAACAGGAAACTGCTTTTGCTTATTTGTTTCTGTCACCCAACTGGGACTAGCCCGTTCTAGGTTGGACAGGACTCTAATATTACAATCAAGTTTGCTTGATTGCTTGATTGCTTACAAATGTACAAGTTTGAGTAAAAAGCTAATAACACTAAATTGTCCTAAAATGTGGTCTTCAGAATAAAACATATAAAAAAAAATTATAATAAAAAAATATTAAAAGATAATATAATAAATAAAATGCAATTCCCTTATAAATATAATCGGCAATAAATATAATATAAAATTCGATTAAATAATATAAATAAAGTTATATGATTAAATAATATAAATAAAGTTATATGTGAGAAAGAAAGAAACAGTCATTAATATTTAATATAATTATGTTAAGTAATATAGGATTTAATATAAAAATACCTAGTCAAAAAAGTACAATTTATTGTTAAAGTCAAATAATTTTTGGTAGTTAGTTCAATGTTAAAATATACTCAACATACATGTTTAAAAATATAAACATATTTATTTTCAAACATGAAAATAAGGGAAAAACATTTATTGTAAGGCACTAAAAAAATAATTAATAATCTTTATTAAATCATAAAATGGGTAGAATTAACTCTAGAACCGTACCCTGGGGTACAAATCGAAATAAAGATTACTTTATAAGTACGCGCGCATTTGTTTCGCGGCTTAAGGTAATCCAAGAGGGACTGAGAGCACGCTCGATCGTCAGACGGCCGACACGTGTACTAGCTCGTGGACATTGGCCCGGTGGCATAGTGGTTAGGTCGCCTTATCTTACATTGTAAGGGTCACCATTTTCCGTTGGGATCAAATTAACGGAATTGCATTTTCAATTCTGTCGATCGAATGCAATAACAAGACACACACTTACAGACATGTTACACTCACACATACATATAACAAGTCATAGTAGGATTGGTTGTAAGAGATTGTCATATGACAATAAATCCGCCGATTTTGACATTTTCACAATAAAGAGTATAAACAAACAACATTGTAATGAGAGCTTGGGGTACCCCGGTACCCCAAGGTTAACCGGACGTGGTTAACGTAAGTTTTATTCAATGAATATAACTGAGTATATTTCGTAAAAAAACGTTGTTTTTGCTTAGTTTTATGGAGTGTATATTATCAGTAATAGTAATTAATTATGTAGTAATTTAAAATTGAATATTTGTACCTACTATACAAGAACGAGAACGGCTGGTGCGTTCGAACACGAAGATAATTGTTTGGTACGAAAAGATCCACCTTGGCTAGTAAGCTAGGCTTATCAGTTCTACCAAGAATTAGATTCAAAACATATGATATGGTCAACATTTCTCTTCTGAGACAGAGGGAATTACAGCCAACCATGCCTGTGATAAAAACAGTCGCATACAAAAATGGATAATATCCGTACTGCTTGAAGTACAAAAATCTCAAAAACACTTCTGTACCTTTCCCACCATGAGGGTATAGGTATCTTCATGCGCGGATTTCAAATAGCTGCATTCGTTTCCATTCGTCTTCTAACAATCGAATTGTACAATGTGCGCATGGCCCGAATATTATTGAATTGTTTGGATTGCCGTATCACAAACCCTAGAAGCTTGAAAGAAGTTGTAAATAGTTGCCTAATGTGTTCCTTAAATTTAACTGGGGGTCGAAAATAACTCACAAGTCCTCGACTTCAGTCACTCTGGGAAGCACACACCCAGCGATGGAGTAATCATACATCAGATGAGCAGAACTTATATCAGTAGTGTGTCGTAACAGGTCGAAGCGTAAGGGGAATAAATTTCTACTGCTGTACTTGGATTCGTAGCAGCGTAGCAGCGTAGAAGCGTTTCAGCGTAGCAGCGTAGTAGTGAAATACCGTAGCGCTGTAGAGCATAGCGAGACGTAGCAGGAAAGCAAAGCGTAGAGGCAGGCGTAACGTATTGCCTAAATCGTCGCGGTCACATATCCCCCCTCCAAATGAAATATGCCTGTCTTACGTGAGTCGCTGCCATGAGGGTCGAAAACCTGTCGATTACTCAAAGTCTTTCGCCCGCGTGGCAGGTACGAATTGCCAATATTCATCTACTCCGATATATAGGTCCCGCCGAGCCAGCCTTAATAGTAGCCAGTTGACTCCAAACCATAAAAAGCAACGTTACGATATAACCCTTCGCATAACTATTGTATTATTCGGGTAAAGGCAATAATGGGCTATCAAATTGTGGAGCGGTGATTGTTTGCTTTTTAGTGCCGATTTAATCAAAAGATAGGATTGTTGAAAATTTGATATGGCGATAAATTTATAATAGCGTATTTAAACTAAGACAATATTAAATAAAATGTGTTCATTACCTTACATATTAACTGAGTTATTAAAATGGTCATTATTATAAGGAAGAATTATTTTTACGATGTGTTCGTGACAGCATGGACTGGACATTCCTTTTTAACCGACCTTAAAAAAAGGGATTAGGTTATCAATTCGGATGTATTTTTAAAAAATGTTTGTTACCTGATAACTTTGTCATTTATGCACCGATTTGGTTTTTTTTTCATTTTTTTTATTATTTTTTTTTATTTAGGTAAAAAACAGTCATAAACAAATGTTTTTACAAATACACTTAAACAAATAGACCTACATTACCATTAATTTTAACAAAACTTGTAAATGTAGCCACAACAATGTAAATGTCTAGTCGGATCGAACTGTTTTCATTTAGTACGAGTACCTAAATTATTGGCTGTAAACTAAAACTAATGCAACAACAAATCACTCAATTGTTTTCTAAAAGTAATTAATGACACTGAGAATATATCTATGTCGTTCAAAACTTCATTATAACACATGCAAGAGCGTCTGAAGAAGGTATTTTTTGCGTAGTTTGAATGAAAAGAGGGAATATAGAAAGTATCTTTTGAACGTGAGGAGGAAGACCGCGGGATTTTAAAAAGAATTTTTTCCAAAAGGGGTGCAGAGTTGATGTGGTTATGAATAATTTTATATAAGAAAATGCTGTCTAAGAATTTTCGTCTTGAATACAGAAAATGCATTTTGTGTGTTGTTACTCTCTCTGCGTAATCGGTGCAGAGGCTACCTGTCCGAAAGTCCAATGATTTTAAACATTTCTTTTGTACCCTCTCAATCCTATCTACGTGAACAGCATACTGGGGACTCCAAAACTACACTTCCGAATTCTAGGACACTACGAACAAATGCATTGTAGAGTATTTTAATGGTGTTGCCTCTGGCAAAAGGTTTACTTATGCGCAGAATCAGTCCGAGTTGTTTAAAGGCCTTAGTTACGATCTTATCAATGTGAAGGTTAAATTGCAGTTTGGAATCCAGAGTAATGCCTAGATCACGAATGTTGGTAACTCGGGTTAAATTATTACTGGATATTTTGTAATCATAAATAATTGGATGATGCTTTCGGGTGAATGTTATGACGTTACATTTATCCGTATTTATTACATTTGTTTGAAAGGATATTCCAGATTGGTCCCATTTTTATCAAATTCTTGTTCTGATGACGTAATCCATGAGGAATTGAGGGAACTCCTCAAATATTGTCATATGAGGCTGAAAATTTACATGTTGGTTCAGTTCCATTGACAATGCATTTTGTATGGTAAGCATGGCCTGATTTTTTTACACATTGTTGGCTCCCGGCGAGATGACTCCTCAGCGGTTAATAGTAAAAATAAAAAAATAAATTTTGTATACGCATTCAGTTATGATAGCCCGTTCTAAGTTTCATTATGACATGGCTGTTACACCCAGGGTTGGCTCTCGACTAGGTGACTCCTCAACGGTCAACAGAACAGACACTAACTTTGTATATGCATTCAATTAGGACAACCCGTTCGAAGTTTCATCAAGACAGAACTGCGGCCCACAGGGTTGGCTTACAACAAGGGAATTCTTCAACGGTCAACAGCACAGACACAAAATTTTGTATATGCATTCAATTATGATAGCCCATTCTAAGTTTCATCATAACATGGCTGCTGCACTTATATAAAAAAAATAGGTTTTCTTTTGTTAAAATTTTGTCTATTATATAAGCGGTAACACGCAAAAGAAACTAATCAAGAATATTGTTCTTATATTACTTCGACTTTTTTTATCTTCTGAAAACAGGTATTAAAGATTTTTGTGCAGAATACTACATAAAACACATATATTCAAGTCACCTTTATTTTTTATTGATTTAGGCTTTTGTTACTAAGAAAAATCTGAATATTCGTAAGTTGAACTGGAAATTTGTAGTAAGAAGAAATGTATCTACAAGTACTGTTCAAAATGATAGCTCTGGGCTCGGATTCGTTTATATATGGTAGCTGTATCAGCTCCTCCATGTGACCAGTAAAACTAAACAGCGTTAAAAAAAACCAAGTCGTAAATTTCGTTTAAATCCGGTGCCTCATTTAAATTTTGTAACTCAAGAATACACAACAGTAAAATTTAAAAAGTTTTTTTCATATTAATTTGGATAACTTATAAAACCTGTGATTTCTAAGTCTTGTATGACAGCTCCATGTATGACTGCTCCCCGATGCATTTCAAGTACGAAATCGTACTCGAAAGAGTGGATGAGCTTTAGGCTTATCTACTATTTCAATCGATGAATAAAACAGATTTGTGAATGTATTTTCGAAATCGTCAACGCGTTCTTGGGTTATATCCTCTTGACCATATCGTTGTAATTCCAGAAAATAGTCTGATTTCGCAAATTTCGTCGGTAATCAGGGTTTCTTTTTAATTTGGAAATTTGTTAAAAAATGTTGACTGTACGACTACAAATGTGATTTTTCAGTAGTCCGTTTTGTGAGCTTCTTTACCTGGTTTATGGACGGCCCCTAAAATCTAGTCTGCTTTTTTTTATTGATAAATGAAACCGATTGGCGAAAGAATTTAAAAAACCGTACAATGTAATTGAGATGAGCCATGCAGACATACACTGACTTTTTTTCTCGTTTTGCTGGTTCTAAACCTTCTAAAATATGGAGAAATTTGGTTTTGAGCGAAATCTATTTTTCGTTTTGTAAAAATGTAAATACAAGACGCTTCGCGCTAGCTTCGTTGGCGGGTCGGGCGGGTTATAGGGTAAAACGCTTCCCTCGGAAACTTTAATGTATTATAAATCAAAACAGTTCATGATGACATTTAAAGTAATATCTTTTAAAGAAAAATCTAATACCCAAAAACATGTTTTTTGTTCAGTATGTTTTTTCGTTTAATTTCACGTGAAGTTTCCCCTTGAAAATTATATCGAGCAATCACGAACACGCTATAGAATACCTGTCGCATAAGGACTATTTGCATTCATTTTCTTTTAATTATCAACTGTGGCAGGAGATCGCTATACAGTAACAAAAAAATAAGAAGAGATTGTAAAAACCGGGAGATTGTAAAAAAACTATTTCATTTTTAGTCAAAAATGTAATATTTTGTGATGCTGCTTATACCAGGACTTTAGAAATGAGGGATGGACCAAAAGGAGTGATTGTGTTTGGCGGATAACTTAATAAAAATGTAAAAAGAATTAAAATCGGCAAAATGGATTTCGTATAATTTGCATTATAGGATTTTCTTCTAACTATCAAATGTTTGGTGGGAGATGGCACTACAGTATATAAAAAAAAGGAATTGGCCCGCATTTAATAGTAAACTAAGAGGTTGTAAAAAAACTCACGTATTTTTTTATCAAAATTGCTATATTTTGTAATGCTGCTCATACCAAGACATCGAAATGAAAGTTTGACAACAAAGAGTGATTGCGTTTGGCGGGAAATGTAATCAAAATCTAAAAAAAAAATTAATCGACAAAATGGATTTAGTATAATCTGCATTACAGGATTTCTTCTAGTTATCAAATTTTTGAGAGGACATGGCACTACAGCAACTAAAAATAAGAAATTGACCCGCATTTCAATTTAAACCGCGAGATTGACGAAAAAACTCACGTACATAATTTAAGCAATTGTATTATGTTTCGCACAAAGAAATGGGCAAAAAATTACTAAAATGTACCAGAATTGAAATAAATATAAATTTTGAATTCATAGGAAATCCCTAACCGCTTTTATATTTTAGTTTTTTTGTAATTTCGTATACTGTATCAGACTGTGTGTTTTCTTAAGGGGGTATTCTGGTCTAGGAATTTGAAATAATCGTTTTTTTGCGTATTTTTATAGTTTATATCAAAAATATTTATTTACATTGTATTATTTGAATATGTCCTCAGAAGGATTTTTCAAAATTCGAATTATTTTCGGAGTTACTGCGACTTTTGTGACGTGACAAAAAAACCGATCGTGCCGAAGTAATCGACTTCATGATTATAAAGCTAGAACAGCTCGCTTAGATGTAAGAACATTAGAAAATGTTAATTTGGAGGTGGAACCAAATGTGAGAATTGAGTAGAATCTAAGTTACGCTCCCGAAACTTTGTCTCGAACTTTAAACGCTTTTTTTCTCGAAACTACTTTTTTCGAACTAGTTGACATGATATCTCAAGTTCTACTCGAACGATTTATTTGAAATTTGGTGGAAATCATCTTTCCTTATCCCCCTCCCCTGTCAGCGGGATCATGGATTTTGAACAAATAAAATTAAATTAAAAAAAAAAAAAAATATAAAAGAACAGTGGTAAAAAGAATTTCTTTCTTCAAATCGTCGACATTTTGCGGAAAAAATAATATATTTTTTCCAAGGTCCGGGTCATAGCGACGTCCTTAGGTACTAGATTAGATCTACATAGATCAAGATTTTTTTTTCTTTGTTTCATAACACTACAAGGGTTGAAAACATGTCAACAGGGACGCACCTTTTTATAGCCTCCACTTCACTAGCCTTCAACTCTTTGAATTTTTGTTTTTTTGTTTTTGTTTTTTTTTGTAGTCCTGAAACGTCAATGAACATTTAAAAAAAAATGGTTTGTAAAAATTTTTTTTTTTTTAACTTTTTCGGGAAAACTTAGGCCTCTAGACCAGAATACCCCCTTTATAAACAAACTAAATAACTGAATAAAGTAATTCTTCGTCAAAAATGCTATATTTTATGATTCCGCTTATCCCAAGATTTTCGAATTGAGAGCTTGACTATAAGGAGTGGTTGCGTTTGGCGGATAATGTAATAAAAAATTCAAAAGAATTACAATCGACAATGGATCATCTGCATTATAGGACATCGTTACACGTAAAATGCAAAGATGGCGCCTTTAAATTGGCGCGAAAATTTGTTATCCCGTTCATCGAAGGGCGCTCCGCTGGCGTCGCGATGCCGCTCTGGAGAATTTATTTTTCTGGCGCCGAGGCGGCTGATAAAATAAGGCGCTGTTCGGCGCTTTGTATGCTTTATCTGGCAGTAATTGTGTCAATACACGCGCGTCAAACAAGACACTCGGATTTATCGTGTTTGCATTCGCCAATATTTGCCTCTTATTTTTCAGCAGTTTGAGCGCCATGTACGCTTTGCAAATATCTGCCAAACAAATCACTTTATTATATTTTTGATTGGTTTAAGTCGCGTTCGATTGGATTATTAACCCTCAAACCCTACCGTTATTCTTTCATACACTATTACCACACTGAGGTGTAATACACATCAAAAATTATATATATTTCGTAATTGAATAAATATTTGCCATACATAGAGTCTTCCTTGGTACGGGATATGACCTAGTTAGGCAGATTCTGCAATTAATACAATGTAAATTAATATTTTTGACTAAATAAAATTATTAGTAACGTGGGGTATGATACACACAAAACTTGCGCGTTCGTAGGTTGATACGAGTTAATAAAATATTGTAACAAACGAATTTGAGTTAAGAATAAGAAATACCAAGCAAAAAATCAACGCCTCTTATTCTTACACGCACTATTACCGCCCTGGAAGATAATACAAAAAAATATATGTAATATGTAATTATTGTACATATTTGTAATGTGGGGTGTAATACACAGAATACTGGCGCGTTCGTAGGTAACCACGAGTTAATAAAGTACTGGATCTATCAAACCGATTTGACTTAAGAGTAAGAAATACCAAGCAAAAAACTAACGCCTGGCATGTGATACACCCCAGCGTATGGTTTAAGGGTTAGAATGACGGGTGAGTCGTGAATTCGGCGATGATGGTTGACTTACACTGAGAAAAACGCTGACATTAGGTAATATAAAATTTCGGTGAATTCATCATAGAATTTGGCAGCATTAGGATGTTTCTGAATTACATACTGAATATTTAAATGGCCGTAAAAACCTGATCATCATACAAACTCACAATAAAATCATACTTCCAAGAGGAATCATCCCGTTATAAGAATAATCACCTAGAAATCAGGTAAAATAATGTAATCTTTCTTTAAATACATATTGCTCCGTACGTTAGGTAAATTTACCTCATTTATATTGAAGATTGTTTTTAGTATATGAGGCTCCTGAAAGAAAGGCATTGGAGAATGTAAAAATATGGAAAACAAAAGATTTAAACGGGATGAAATTTCATCGCAATGATTGTTTATATATTTAATAATTAGTCAATAAATGTAACTGCAATTTTTCATATAATAATTGTGTATTTTTCTTTTTGTTGCAGGTACCGTACATGAAGAGGCTTTAGAGATGTAACTCAATTTAGTTTACCCTAATTCCAAGTATGTACTTATTCGTAAATATAAATAATATTGTTCATAATTTATTATTATGAAAAAAACGTATTATATTAAGGATCACATTTATGTACAATAATATGGTTGGCAATTTTTGGATGAGCTTTGCACTAAAAGTAGAAGTATGAAGAGGCGTGGGGAATTAACTCGTACAGTATCTCCAAGTGCACTGGTGTGCCAGACATCATTAGACCTGTGTTGATCTTTGTTATAAAAAAAAAGTTCCCTTTTTGAAAGGATATTCTTTAGATTATATCCAGCGTTGTGCATGTATACGTACTAAAATTAATGTTTAGATACTTCGTACGACTAATAAAATAATATTTGTGCAACTTTATACATTTCTCTAAAAACAATCTTTTTTATATAATGTCAATAAAAGCAAGAAAGGATAATCTCTTGAAAGTGAATGTGAAATAATTGATCGCGAAATTCTATAGTCGGACTGCTTTAGTTTTCCCGAGGAGCCGTCAACAGTGATAATTCCACTGGCCAACATTTTTTTATTATTTTTTTGTAACTCAAAATAAAACAACTTATCTAGATAGGCATTGTGGAGTAGAATCCTAATCTGTTAATAAAAAAATTCTACCACGTCACGTTTTTTAGTTACGAAATAAATACAAACGGAGCTGCCATGGAATTCACCGACCGGAGTCGGGCCCATCATAATACTATTTTTTACACTTCTGGGGGGTGAGCAGTGGATTCCGGACTTACGAACCGGCTGTGGTAGGTTTAGGACAGCTGTCTTGCCACATGTGAGCGTTCACCTTGCCACCCATTCACTCCCCCTTCGAAGCCATAGAATTTGAGATGCGCAAATCGCAGTTTTAGATAATTTTTCTAAGAAAGAGTTGATTATTTTTCTGGAAAGGCCAAGATCTTTAAAGAGGTGAAATAGAGATTTAGCTGGCAGGCCACGAGCGCCAACTTCCACCGCGTGAAGGTGAACAGTGAAGCCGTTCCGGGTTACGGCATTTGCAAGATCATGGTATTTATTTAATTTGTACTCGTGGTCTTTTGGGATATTTGATTCCCATGGAACAGTTAATTCTACTATAAGAGCCACCTTCCGAGATAGAGAGTAAAGAGTTATATCTGGACGGAGGGCTGTGCATCCGAGACTTTCAGGGAATTTATACTGCTTAGAGACCGAATCAACCTCCAGAATCCAATCTGTAGCTTTCTCGATTATTGAGAAAGGTTTTGTAGTTAAATGTTTTTTGCCTTTAGAGCCATCCCGCACAAACTGTATTGGGGGTTTGGAGGATACTGTCAAACCCTTGTTGGCACGAGCCACTGAGAGACTAATTACCTCGCGAATAACAGCGAGAACTTTGTCATGGCGGTAAGTGTACCGTCCTTGATCTAAGGCCACCTTGCAGCCAGCTAGAATGTGTCTAGCTGTGCAAGGGGTATTGCTACAGAGGGGACAAGAACTATCCTCGGCAAAGCTCCAACGAGCGAGGTTACTGGGGTCTGGAAGTGTATGCTGAAAGGCATTCAAATAAAATTTCAGCATCTCTGGCGTCCAGTCATAGAGCATTACCTTCCAGTGCATTGGAGGCGGAATGCAAAAGTCCCCAATTGTTGTCCAATCATTCTGGCATTGAAGGCCAATAGCATGAGCCATACTCTTGCTGTCGTAATCTCCCCGCAAAAGAGACTTCTTCAAGTCCACGTCGCTCGTGGTTGTACTGCCATACCCCAGACCAGTGCCATTCTGGCTGATTCCAGTAAGGAACTTTTTGTGGAAGTCTACGCGGGCTTGTAGATCATTTGAATCACTACGGCCACTTATTACGTGCTTCGATATTGCCGGATCTTTGGAATTGCACAGAATCGAATTTTTGGTTATTCTGGAGTTGGCGTAGAGCAGAGAGGGCAGTTTAAGCGCTAGCCCAAAATTTTGTTTGGACCTGAAGAGAGTCGAGGGGTCAGCTGGTTTGGCTAAGGACAGCCAGGATTTTAAACTAGCTGTCACCAGCGCATCTAGACGGGACAGTTGGGTTTTGGTAAAATCGTAAATAAGAAAGGGCCATGACAAATGTGACGTTAGATAATTGTCATAGATCCAGGCCTTACGAGGGCCAGAAATTAGCAAGGCATCTATTTTCGCCAGGCAACTTTTGAAATGCTCTATAACATGATCGCCCGAGACGTCTTTTCCCTGATGGGTGATTTTTCTGCCGAGGAATTTGAAATGATTGTTTGGGTCTATAAGGGAGATATTAGAGCCCTTATAGACCAATTTGGGGTCATAGGATGTAAATTTTGTGCCCATGCGGGCGAGTCCAAGGCAAAAACATTTGGAGGGCTTCACTTTTATACAGCCTGACCAGTCGCAGAAAAGCTCCACTTTCTGTAATAGCAGGGAAAGCTGCTTGGGGCTTCTGGTGATGAAAGTTAGGTCGTCGGCAAAAGCGAGGCACGACGAGGTGTATTGGCCGTCTGTTTTAAAACGGTAGCCCCACTTCCTGTCAAACTGGGTCAGGCTTTCCAGCAGTATATTAAAAACTATATTAAAAATCGTCGGGGAGAGGCAACAGCCCTGAAATAGTCCAATTGAATATGGTATAGAGCGGGTAGTCCATTCTTGCGTTTTAACATGGAAAGTCAGACAGTTGTAGTAGGAGGCTACAATGTCACGCACGACTGGTGGGAAGTTGTACCAGCGGAGTGCAAAGTGGAGGAGACTGTGTCGGACTGACCCAAAGGCATTCTCTAGGTCGAGCCAGCATACATTGATTTGGCGTTCGTGCTGTCTCGCATCCTTGATGGCAGCAGCCAGGAGAGAATTGTGCTCGAGGCAGCCCGAGACGCCACGCATGAAGCCTTTTTGAACTGATACTCCAAGGTACTCATTCCGGTGCATGAATTCGCTCATCCTTGTGTGGACTATGCTAAAAAAGATTTTGGCCACAGTGTCTGTGAGAGCAATGGGCCGAGCGTCCTTTGGTCCGGTGCAAACTGGGACCTTCGGAATTAAGATGACTGTCGCTCGGCCAAAATTCTGTGGGACTACACCGCTATTCCATATATTTCGGAAGATGGATCCTAAATATTGCAGAAGGCAGGGGCATTTTTTGTATACTAAATAGGGAATACCATCGGGACCCGGAGTAGAGCCCGACGGCTTCCTCTTTACTTGATTAAGAATTTCATCTAGAGATGGAGGTTGAGAAGCAAAAGCTACCGTAGGCAGGGGCGGAGGTGTAATGCCCGGCGGAGGGCTGTAATTATGGAGCCGCATTGGGTCCTCATACGTGGTCGAAAAATATTCCGTGGCCATTTCTTCCGGGATTTGGATTTTTCCCTTGGCGGCAGACAAAACCGTTTTGCTGTAGTTAAAACGGTTTTTGTCGAACCGGGCTTCCTCTTTGGATTTGAGAAATGCTGCCTTGCGCTTGTCGTTTTGCGTTGCTACGCTCTGTATGAGTTTTAGTATAGAGCGGTACGCGCGCGAGAAGTTGTGGCAGAGGGTTTTATCCCCGGCTTTCTTGGCTTCACGTAACTGGCGACGAAGTAGCCGCTTTTGCCTACGGAGCTTTGCCTTAAATGCATTTTCTCTGTGAACCGGGTCGACATGGGTAGATTTTGGGTAAACACCCGAGAAGTATTCATGGACCGCCACCTGGAAGGACGACAGCTGGACGCTGGCAGGGGCATTACGGTTCACAGAGTGGTCAAGAATAGAAGTTAAATTATTATTATGAAATTCCCAGTCCTCTTTCGCAAGTGAAGGGAATTTTAGAGGAGGGAAGGATACGATTTGCGCGGGTAGAGGAGACCGGTCGGGTGACAAACTGCGGGCAGATGTGGAGTCAAGGGACATGTGAGGTTCAACTCTGTCCGTGACTCCTTGCGACGGTTTAAGACACTGACGTGCAGCGTCGCTATCATCGTGCCCAGCAATGTGTTTTTTTAACCATGCTAATCGTTTATATTGTTTCCCGCAGATAGGGCAAGCAAGGTCCGGTGTCGTTTTAGCCGTGTCGTTGTTTGGGGTTTCAACTGGGGTAGCGGGAATTCTCCCCCCCTGATAGGCCGCTTGGGGGCATATTTCCTTTTTTTTCTTTTTTGCTTTATATATAATCGGGTCTGGCTTGCAAGGCCATCGACCCGATGCGTTCTTTCACGCCGTCCACCGTCTCTCCGGCTGTCACAACTCTTTCGTTGTTGTCATCCTGATGATCAGGGGGTTTACAATAAATACAAACGGAGCTGCCATGGAATTCACCGACCGGAGTCGGGCCCATCATAATACTATTTTTTACACTTCTGGGGGGTGAGCAGTGGATTCCGGACTTACGAACCGGCTGTGGTAGGTTTAGGACAGCTGTCTTGCCACATGTGAGCGTTCACCTTGCCACCCATTCACTCCCCCTTCGAAGCCATAGAATTTGAGATGCGCAAATCGCAGTTTTAGATAATTTTTCTAAGAAAGAGTTGATTATTTTTCTGGAAAGGCCAAGATCTTTAAAGAGGTGAAATAGAGATTTAGCTGGCAGGCCACGAGCGCCAACTTCCACCGCGTGAAGGTGAACAGTGAAGCCGTTCCGGGTTACGGCATTTGCAAGATCATGGTATTTATTTAATTTGTACTCGTGGTCTTTTGGGATATTTGATTCCCATGGAACAGTTAATTCTACTATAAGAGCCACCTTCCGAGATAGAGAGTAAAGAGTTATATCTGGACGGAGGGCTGTGCATCCGAGACTTTCAGGGAATTTATACTGCTTAGAGACCGAATCAACCTCCAGAATCCAATCTGTAGCTTTCTCGATTATTGAGAAAGGTTTTGTAGTTAAATGTTTTTTGCCTTTAGAGCCATCCCGCACAAACTGTATTGGGGGTTTGGAGGATACTGTCAAACCCTTGTTGGCACGAGCCACTGAGAGACTAATTACCTCGCGAATAACAGCGAGAACTTTGTCATGGCGGTAAGTGTACCGTCCTTGATCTAAGGCCACCTTGCAGCCAGCTAGAATGTGTCTAGCTGTGCAAGGGGTATTGCTACAGAGGGGACAAGAACTATCCTCGGCAAAGCTCCAACGAGCGAGGTTACTGGGGTCTGGAAGTGTATGCTGAAAGGCATTCAAATAAAATTTCAGCATCTCTGGCGTCCAGTCATAGAGCATTACCTTCCAGTGCATTGGAGGCGGAATGCAAAAGTCCCCAATTGTTGTCCAATCATTCTGGCATTGAAGGCCAATAGCATGAGCCATACTCTTGCTGTCGTAATCTCCCCGCAAAAGAGACTTCTTCAAGTCCACGTCGCTCGTGGTTGTACTGCCATACCCCAGACCAGTGCCATTCTGGCTGATTCCAGTAAGGAACTTTTTGTGGAAGTCTACGCGGGCTTGTAGATCATTTGAATCACTACGGCCACTTATTACGTGCTTCGATATTGCCGGATCTTTGGAATTGCACAGAATCGAATTTTTGGTTATTCTGGAGTTGGCGTAGAGCAGAGAGGGCAGTTTAAGCGCTAGCCCAAAATTTTGTTTGGACCTGAAGAGAGTCGAGGGGTCAGCTGGTTTGGCTAAGGACAGCCAGGATTTTAAACTAGCTGTCACCAGCGCATCTAGACGGGACAGTTGGGTTTTGGTAAAATCGTAAATAAGAAAGGGCCATGACAAATGTGACGTTAGATAATTGTCATAGATCCAGGCCTTACGAGGGCCAGAAATTAGCAAGGCATCTATTTTCGCCAGGCAACTTTTGAAATGCTCTATAACATGATCGCCCGAGACGTCTTTTCCCTGATGGGTGATTTTTCTGCCGAGGAATTTGAAATGATTGTTTGGGTCTATAAGGGAGATATTAGAGCCCTTATAGACCAATTTGGGGTCATAGGATGTAAATTTTGTGCCCATGCGGGCGAGTCCAAGGCAAAAACATTTGGAGGGCTTCACTTTTATACAGCCTGACCAGTCGCAGAAAAGCTCCACTTTCTGTAATAGCAGGGAAAGCTGCTTGGGGCTTCTGGTGATGAAAGTTAGGTCGTCGGCAAAAGCGAGGCACGACGAGGTGTATTGGCCGTCTGTTTTTAAACGGTAGCCCCACTTCCTGTCAAACTGGGTCAGGCTTTCCAGCAGTATATTAAAAACTATATTAAAAATCGTCGGGGAGAGGCAACAGCCCTGAATGGATTTTGAATTTATGTAATTTTGAACAAAATGTATATTTGTCGTTGACTGTTTGTTAAAAAAAAAATTGTCATGGCAACACTGCTTTTCAAATGGCAACATTTTGAAGCTGGTAACACTACTAACTTTAACTGACAGATGTCATACATTCAGCTGCTAGTCTTATAAAAATTGTTGTGAGTTGAAAGTGTTAAAAACGCCGGATTCCTACACAATGTCTAGGAGCACTTCAAGAGGCTGCAAGACTGCTGTCGACAGCTTCTGTTACGTATGTGGACATTACACATTTGTCAAACAGAGAAATAATATTACTCCCATGATAAAAAGAGCGTATTGTCATTACTTCGGTTGCCATGTTGGTGACCAAGACAAGTCATGGGCTCCGCATTTCTTATGCACTACCTGTAAAGTTAATCTGACGCAGTGGTTACATGGGAAGGGCAGAAATTTGCCATTTGGTGTCCCAATGGTATGGCGAGAGCCGAAAGACCATTCTGCCGACTGCTACTTCTGCCTTACTAATGTCGCGGGATTTTCAAACTAAAACAAACATTGCATTGAGTATCCAAACTTACCATCTGCAATTAGACCGATCCTACATAGCTCCGAAGTACCAATTCCAGCTCCACCCTCTAACATCGTGGATATTCCCTACGAACAACCGTTCGGCGAGCCTGTTGCTTCTATGTCAGGGATGCAAATCTCTTCATCGAGCGATGAAAGTTACAGTAGCGAAGAAAAACCGCATCTTATTGAACAAAGTGAGCTTCACGATCTTGTCAGGGATCTTAATTTATCAAAACAGCACGCAGAATTGCTTGCCTCACGACTGAAACAATGGAATTTACTTTCAAGCGGAACAAGAATTTCTTATTTTCGGAAAAGAAATATAACCCTATCGGTTTATTTTGAAATGAAGGATGGCGTTTGTTACTGCAAAGACATCGATGGATTGTTTCGAGAAATGAATCAAGTTCATGATGCAAGTGATTGGAGACTATTTGTGGATTCTTCTAAAAGCAGCTTGAAAGCGGTGTTGCTTCACAACGGAAATAAAAAACCTTCGATTCCCATTGCTCATGCCGTCAATATGAAAGAAACTTATGATAGTATGTCTCTGTTGATAAATATGATAAATTACAAAGAATTTGAATGGAATATTTGTGGTGATTTGAAAGTTATTGCCTTGTTGCTGGGTTTACAAGGAGGATTCACGAAGTATTGCTGTTTCTTATGTGTATGGGATAGCAGAGCTACGAATGATCATTACAAAAAGAAAACATGGCCTCAGAGAAAAGAATTTACACCTGGAAAAGAAAACATAAAATTTATTCCACTTGTGAAGCCGGAAAAAGTTTTCTTGCCACCTCTTCATATCAAGCTTGGTCTTATGAAGAATTTTGTGAAAGCTCTAGATAAAGATGGACCTGGGTTCCAGTATCTCACGGCCAAGTTTCCCAGAATATCCGACGCTAAGTTAAAGGAAGGTATATTTGTTGGCCCGCAAATACGCGAAACATTAAACGATAAAGAGTTTGAAAAGCATCTCACTCCTGTTCAACTGGCCGCCTGGCACTCTTTTCGAGCCGTAGTAGAAGGCTTCTTAGGTAATCACAAGCATAATAATTATGTTGTTCTAGTAAAGCAACTGTTGGACTGCTACAAAAAAATGGGCGCAAGAATGTCTCTCAAGATCCATTTTCTACATTCGCATCTCGACTTTTTTTCCGGAAAACCTCGGGGCTGTAAGTTATGAACATGGTGAGAGGTTTCACCAGGATATGGCCACCATAGAACAGCGTTTTCAAGGAAAATGGAATTCCAGCATGATGGCGGATTACTGTTGGTACTTGCAAAGAGAAACCGACGGAAATGAGTACAAGAGGAAAAAGTACACTTAGAAGAATTTTTAGTTTTTAAGTGATTTCTTGACATTTCTCTATAAGGTATTTTTTTTAATTGAAAGTAATAAATAAAAAAAGTTTGACAGAACAATACATGACCTTAAATTTATTTATATTCCATTATTGTACCAATCTGTAAAGGTACCACCCGCACATATATTTTTGGCTGTACTAGGTTCCAGACAAACAGTAATACGACTGTAACTGAAAAACTTGACGTGATAGGACCATGTCTTCTTTGAGACTGTTATTGTAATCAAAGAGCTTAATGTAAATCTGTTATCAGAACCCCAGTTACAAAAATGTTGTTGGCCAGTGTACGATCAGTAATCGTACAATCATCATTGATCGTACATGTGATCTATTAGTATTAAGTAGGAATGGTTATAGCGATTATATAATAGCGACTGGGGTAGAAGAGGACCAGTTGTTCACCTGGGTGACTTGTTCATTTCCCCCAAATAACTTAAACAAAGATATTTTAAAATACCGCTTTAGCAAAAATGTGGTGACCATACCTAAACATACTTTGAATGACATAATTTAGTTTTGCTTAAACCGCGGAGAAGAGAGAATTTGAATGGTTTTTGGTATTGTTGAGAACTTTTTTGTTCAAAGTGGATGTTCTGATTTCCTCATCTTTTTATGGATGATTTTAATAATTTAAGTGTTAGAATATAAATGAAGAAGGTTCTGAGTATAAGATTCTGAAAATCTTCTGAAACTGTAAAATCACTTCTAAATAACTTTTAACTCTTTATCATTAACCGGGACTTGCTCGAGACAAACATTAAAATGGCATTACATTACAAAATGTAATGCCATTTTATCGGATTTATTTATTTACTTTTAATTTTATCCAAAATACCATAGCTTAGTTTAATATGTATGCCAGTGAAGTGCCAAAGAACGATATCACACCAACTTATACTAGATTTAATATCAGATATTAATACCCATGCATATCGAAATCGTCTTCTGTATGACTTGAATAAGTAAAAAAATAAATGTAACATGAAATGGAACAAATCTTTAAATGAATTTATCCATTCAAAGACAAAAGTTTTGTTTCGGCTTTCAACTTTAGTCTTTTGAAGCATGTAGTTACAACTACGGCGAAACTGCTTTAAACCCTGATTAGAATATTATCGGTATCCCTTGATTAAGTTTTCTATAGAAAATAAACCGTATTAAATGCAAACCCAATGATTTAATTCTATTTTATTTTTGCGAATCTGTTATTGGCCAGTATTTCGTTTCATAAAAGGTTCTCTATATCTGGATAGCCTCTGACATCGTCATTTTTTAATGTTACTTTAAAAACCTTATGGCTAATCTCTTTATATTTAAAGAATATCAGTTAGGCGGATATGGGAACAAGAAACCAGCGTTAAGTGGGTGGTAAAGAGTTGCGCAATGCTGTTTCTACAGCCCAGTCTCGTGCCTGACACAAACGAATAAGACAGTCGTCGTACTTCCGAGTGTCTCTGAGTGTACAAACTACATAAATACGCTGCGAAAGATGCGATTAGGTTTTATTGCAATGCGGCGGAGATTGAACTTAACATCCTTTACGCAGAGTGCATAAATAGGGTGAGTTTCGTAAAAGGGCCACTACGGCGAAATGCTGAACTATGGCTGACTTAGAAAAATGCTTGTGACATAGATTTCGATGAATCAAAAAAGGCATCATTGTATGAAATCAAAGACTATCGCGGTTGTTTGACATTATACACAAGATAAAAACGGATTTACCTCTTAGAGTTTTTAGCACCCAACGTTAATACTGCACAGCATCGACAAAGCATCGATAGCCACACACTTCACGCGGTCAAACGTCTTTATTTTGTTTGTAAGCCATTATATAAAAAACAAGTTATTGCAATTTTCAAGTCAATACATGTAATATCAAATAAATTACATTTGGTAAAAATATATTAGTGGCAATTGATTGCTTTTTTTTGTATCAAATCAATCAAAGAATCAAGTACTAAGAAAACCAATACAATCAATTTTATATTTTTTTATATGTACCTGAGTTTGAAGTGACTAGACAATATTATCAAACAATTTTAGCACAGCGGATTATTAAATCGGTAATAAATTTCAAAATTAAATGAAAAAAAAGGCATTCAATCACAAGTCCATGACATTCATTATTGCTACAAAAATAATATTATTTCAAAGTCCTTTTTTTTTAAAACATTTTCGAAACCTTCTTTTGAAAAGGTTGAAAATATATTTCAGACATATAGGTTTATAAGAAATGAATTATGATTAGATTTTTGGCAAATTTATACTTACTGTAATTTTATTTTTGTTCTATATTTAATAGTCGACGTTGCAGCATGGGAAAATTGACATTTATATAGATTTATTATGAAAAATTAAAGAGCACTTGTAGACACTATTGGGATAATTTTAATTGAATCATACTTACATACTAACAACAATAATTAACAAATGGGTAAATATAAATGTATAATAGTGTAGGGACTTAGCAACGATGCAAATAATAATAAATGTAAAAGTAAGTCATCTCTCTAAATTAATTTGGAACAGTTGTGAGGGACCACCCCTCACTAGACTCCAAGTTGTGCAGTGTGAGGTGGTGGTATCAACTTACGAGTTATCTCCGTATTGAAAGGCGGTATTGAATGAAATAGAAGGTATTTATTGATTGAAAGTTTGATATTGCCACTTATAACGCTTGCCAGGTTTATCGAGACGCGAGGGTTGCGCGACGGAGGTTATACGGGAATAGTGGATGAAGGATTCTTTCCCAGTCACGAGGACTGGGAAAGGTAAGGAAAGGAAACCAAGGAGCCGGACCCGTTGACCTAACTCGTGAGAGAGAGTGCCGGGTATGCCGTCGCAACCTTGGGGAAGGTGATCACTCGGGGAATGATAATTTGGTTGCTTTTTCGCCGGTTTATATAGGCCGGGAAATGATGCAATTCGAAATATTCCGAGTAAAAGTATTGTTTCATCGTGTTGATTCATCGCTTCACGGGTTTAAATAATAGCTGAATTGTGTCAATGTATTTCACTGGAAATCGATGCATTTGTTGATCGCACGTAATGGTACTTAAGGGCCATTACACAGTAATTAAATTGGTTTAAATATTAATACGGTGTTTTATCTACTCTTTAATCACGTCTACGTATCAAGATAACTTGGATAAGTACTCTGGTTGTCGTATAGACGTCGCATCAGTTATCAACAGTCACGGCGGCTAGACCAACACTTATAACATTATTTTAAATTATCATATTGATAGCAACACAATTTTACAATTTAAATTAATGATGTAGGATTACCTCGCTGGTGTGCCTGTGCTGCAGCGAGGTTATTTACTAGAGGCGAAATATCGGTGTTTGTGACTTCGTATGACGTTTTATGTAGGTACTCCGTGTGTCAAACGGCTCTGTTTCACTAAAGTAATTCGACGACATTGACAAGGAAAATTTGCAAATGCGGTCACAGACGACTCGGTGAAACTTTCGCCACTTCCCTGTTTTTATGAAGGCCACAGTTGTCGCGGATGGTGTAGGGAAAAAAGAATGTTGAGTGATGACGTGTCCAAATGTCGTCAACCTTAATATTGCTTGCGCGACATGCTGAACCCGGGCGAAACTTTGAAATTATGTCAGCGAACAGGCGTCATATTTCACGCAGTTAGCCGTCACTGGCTTCGCGTTTGCGTCAAGTTTATGAAAGTTGATGCATATTTGTCACAGACATGTACGATAATGATTATGAACACGTGCCAAAAATGATAATATAAGGTGTGACGTTTTCTTTGACAATAAACTTTTAGAACTGACAGAAAATCACAGTCTTGATAGGAGGAACTGCGTTCAATTCGTACCATTTCACCATATGAACGATTTGTGTTCTCCAGTGCAGTAGATAATTATGCTAAATTTTCTACCATTCTGCATTCGAATGGGGAGCTAATGCCATTGGGGACCTAATGAGCCCTGTTACAGTTTGGCCACTAAGACCCATATGTTCAGGGTCGGTCAAATTCACAGGTCAACACCTATCCGGCGGCCTCCACGCAGAAGTGCGAGCCAGGGTAAGTAGGCCAGTTTCCTCTAGGAGTCAACCTTCGGCGATCCTGGGCGGTTTGCGCACCGTGCGGCATCAGCCAATCAATTGTGCATTCTGACCGACAGCTTGGAAACAGTACTGTCTCCTGAAGAGTGGGGGTAGTTGTTTACCTTACTGCAACTGCTCTTGATGCCGTGGTCCGCGATAGATTCGCTAGACACCGTATCACCGCTATGTAAGGGAAAGGACCGCGCAAGCGACCTAGAACCTATAACGAGTCGGTAGACCGGAGTAATATGGTTGCAACTGGTAGTTAGGGCGTGAGTGTCGGCCCGCTGGTTGATTATTTTTTTTATTTATTTTTTTATTAGCTAAATGTATACAGCATATTTCATTATATAAAAAAAAACATTTTATAAATGAACATTAATATAGCCATTAATACATTTTAAATTAGCAAATAACTTAAAGCACCTATTTAAAAGATAATAATTTTATAACCTTTTTTTTAATAAAAAAGGAAAAAAGGAAAAAGAAGCATTTCTAAATTTAATGTATAAGTACAATAGGGGAATGGAAATGGAAGGGAGGGATTGTTATAACATTATGTGTAATATACGTTCATAAATGGCCATACATACGTATACTATTGACATATATATACATATAGACATACATACACACATAAATACATTGTATATAATAAAGTAATAAGTAGTGCGTATTTTATAAATATTTAAATTAATTATCGTCCCTGAGCTTTTCTTCGACTGCGTGAAGAAAAGGCTTCCTGTCCAGAGAAAAAATGTCAAGATCATTAAACCTGTTATTAAAAGAGGTGAGTAACCGTATCATAGTAGAGTTGCTGAAGTGGCTTGTATTGCATCTGGGCACGTGAAACAAACGAGAAACTCGGGTACTTCTGGGGGGCACTCTCAAGGAAATTCGCTCAGTTAAAGCTGGACAGTCTATTAAATCATGAAGGATGTCATATAGGAATGACATGTCGGTTATGGTCCGTCTATTATAGATTAAACTAGTTATTTCGCGGTAAGGCAAAAAAAATACAGAAGGTATATTTGTATTTGTAAATATGTTTTAGATTCATTGGGAAATACTTTAGTCATCATCGCCTTCAGCAACCGTTTCATATTTGATTATGGTTAATTCCGGCGACCAAGCCCAGATATTTTATATTTGATATTTTAATCTTGATATTTTGAATTTTCAAATCACACTTCAACGCGGAATGATCTAATTTTCCGTTTGTTATCCGTGTAATTATCATTGATCCCGGGTAAGACAGCCTGAGAATCTTATCGTACTTATATTTTGCTATACCATCAGGACGATTTAGAACAGTAATATCCTTCTTAGAGGGTTTCAAAGAGTGTTCAGGTATATGGAACAATGGATGATCTATAGACAGGATTATTTCTGAATTTTGGTGTAACAGATAAATTAAGATGGAGAAGACAGAAAACAAGAAAAAGAGAAACTAAATATATTTAAAGTTAGTCTGGGAAAAGTCTGGGTATAGAATGTTCGCATCGTAGTAGCGTAGATGCATAGATTTCTAATGTCTTATTAATCGCATGAACAGCTTTTATATTATGTTTTTCAATTATCATCAGTTTAAAATAAATAATATTGTGTATAATTTCAAGGTAATTTTTTACTCTAATAATAAAACCACTGCTAAAAAATGTATAATATTTAATAACGGAAATAATGTGCACATATAGTCAACAATAAATAGCGTACACATTTAATAATTCATAATTTTATTTTTATCATTTTGTCATTGTTAAGTACTTGTTTTCGTTGTATGTTTACCAAACAAAATAAAATAGCACCTTAGAAGCGCTCTTAAAGGCAACTGATAATTACTTTTTAAAATTGGGTTTGAAATCTTTTTTCATACCCGAATAATTCTATCCTGATTGTAACGACACCCGTTAGAAAGCAGAACACGCTAGCAATTTGTATACGAATTGAGTTCTTTCATTGTACGAATCTCCCCAGCAATCGCAGCAATTTATAACGTGTAAATAAAGTATCTCATATATTTTACAACATAACTGCCGCAGGACAACGATACCTTCATTCATATTCATATTATTGTCTGTCATTCCACAAAAAAGGCAACGCATAATGTATAGAAAGGTACGGGATAGCGGCGCGACGTCGGAGAATATCGACGTTGCCAACGGCCGCGAGCGCTTCCAAAATATTCTTTCTATATCTTTTATTTATGCGCCGGCATATTTTGTCCATTCGTGAAAAGTTGGCAACACAGTAGATAATAATATAGTACAGCGGTCACTGGATCTCATGGATCTCTACTCGCAAATAATGTTTATACAATATTATAGGTTAGCTCTAAAATATTGCATGCAGGCAATAAGCTCGCCTTTTCTTAAGAATAAAGCGTTGTTATTATTATTATTTTATTATTATCTCATGTGCTTTTGCGTTATTGTTGTTATAAGCATCTATTGATGTTGGTAAAATTCGACCAAAGCAGTATTAATGAACGAATGAATAAAAATAAAAATAATTTATTTCATCAATAATACAGAGCTTTATGAAGTTATCATTTACTACAGGCGAACCCGTCACACCAGGAAGGTATAACAATATTGATCGTTCTTTCAACCGAGGGGTAAACGTAGTCCAACGCCTTACCTAGTGATACTGGAAAGTGAACATAGCGGGCAGCTTCGCGCCCTCACTACCAGATTTGGCCGGATTTCTCCGCCCTCCTGTCTGGTCACAGGTCCGAAGTCGCTTGCGCGGCCTCTACCTAATGTTAGCGGTAATGATAGTCGAATTTATAGCGTACCTGGACGTCCTTTGCCCTTCAATCACTCGGGATCGAATGGCCAAAGGGTCGTTTCCAGAGTAGCTGACGACAGGTCAACAACCACCCCCGCTGCGTAGCAAACGTATAGGAACATTTCCAGAACCCCCCACCCCCGGGTTCGATTTCTGCAAGCACGGTCTATATAAGCAATCACTATTATTAAGGATGTGTAAAATTCAAGGTAATATTTATTAGGAGGTTAGATGGGTAATGTTCTTTAGGAGACTCTTAATAACTTTATGAAGATAATCTTCAATTCTATACGGAGACTTCAGACAAGATAAGCAATAGTGATATTGTCCTTTACGTGGGATCCTAAAAGATGATGACAATCAATGTGCAGTGCAATATTACGAACGACAAGGGATTCCTAATGATAAATAGTAGTTTGGGCAACTAGAGGAATTGAATTTTGCCAGGTTATGCGGAGATCCTATTACCAGTTGTGAAATTTTAGAGGGGATAAGTGTAAGCCCATGTCTTCACCAATCTGATGAGTTAGAGAAGTCTTCATTCACTCTGCTAATTGCAGAGTTATTGTCATTGTGCTGGAAAGAGAGGAACACTTGGGTATCATCTGCATAGTTGCGATGTTTAGAGTGATGGAATTTATTGCCGATATCAGGGTACATAAAGAATAGTGCGAGAGTGCAAGTATCGTGCCTTGACGGATATCTATGACGATGGAGTAAGGATAAGAAACAGGAGGCTGATAGGACTCATCGATTCAACTATTTGCATGCGATCTAGAAGATAGATGGCCATCCATTGGCAAATAAGAGGTAATAAACCGAAATGTGATTATATCGCGAGAAGCAGCTTTAAATGCAATGATTCAAATGACTAAATAAATTAAAGAATTGAATAAATTCATGGACATTTTGTTGCATAAATAATTTTACATATAAAAATAAAATGGCCAAACAGAATAGGCATTTTGGGCCTACTTTTCTAATAGCTATAAATCATATACCAATGTAAAAATGTCTTCATGTTCATAGGACATTTATTACAATAAAAACTGATCCCAATTATGAGCCGTTTCTGAGTTACATCCTATTAAATATGGCTATATACCCTAGGGCACCTAACACATCCAGGAATTGTATTTTTAATAACTATTTAAACGAAAACCATCTCAGAATACCCAAAAGTGAGAAACTATATAAGGTGTGTGAGTTAAAACTACATATTTCTAAGAATGCTCCACTTTGACAGCATTATATGGAGAGGATATGCTGGGATATGTTGCTTGAACTCTGTATGTGCCTCATGATTTCATTTCCGCTCTTTTCTTGTTGTATGTAATATGCTAAGGTCAGCTGTTCAACATGGTATGTCCCAATGAGCACACATCATAATATACTATCTTTTATTATGAATCGTCACTGCGAATAAAATATTTTAAATATTGGCATGGGGGTATTCGTGTAATTAGCCATATTTAAGAAGATTCCGAACTTCATACCTCTGAAACTGCTCATAATCGAGGTAACTTGTAGTAGTGATAAATATTTTAGATAAATAGATCTTTCTAATAGTATATACGTTATTGTTATTGGAGAGGTGGGCCCAGCGCCCATTTATTTTTGCCCATTGCCCTTTATCGTTAAGATCTCTTCCAGTGAACCGTTGGAAAATAAATTGATTGTAGTATAAATTGTTGTAGTATTATAATATCGTATTGAATGTTGTAGTTTAGGTAGCGAACGGTTTCGTGCAGCTTGGGCCATAAGATCCACTTTCTTCTCAGATCGGCCCAACTCACGATTTAGCTCCTATTCAGAAGCCTTCCCGTGTGAAATGCTACCTCGGGTAAGACTCTCGCTTCTCAGGCCTCACGGCTGGTGGATCAGTTTCTCCTGGCAGGAGTGACTCCCGTCGCTACTGGACGGTTTGCACACCGTTCGGCGACAGCCAATTGTCCAATATGACTAATTGCCGCGGAGTCTGGAGACTAAGGAAATATACTGTCTCCTAAGCAGTGGGTGGATGTTAGACTGCTGTCATGGCATTTTTGAATCGACCTATTGGCCATTTGATCCCGAGTGGTGTGACGGAAAAAGGATGCCGAGGTCCGCGATAAATTCTTACTTAATTACCGTATTGAGGCCGCGTAAGCGACTTCGGTCCCGTTACCAGTTGGGAGGAGGGAGTTATCTTGAAGGGTAATTCTAGACGGAGATATCTTACGAAAACTGGTAGCCAGGGGGCGAGGTGCCCCATTGGGTTACCTTCCTAGTGCCTCGCCGTAAGGCGTTGGCCTCTGGCGGGTTCGTGGTTTTTGCTGGACACTAGATTTGTATCGTCCACAAAGTTTCCTACGCTCACCTCACGGGAGATAGAACGATCATTGTCGTTAAAATTTCCTGTGGTGACGAGTTCGCCCGTTGTAGTCGACAACCAAAAATGTAGGTTGTAGTATACATTTCACATGTAGTATATAAAGGCACAATATAAACAAAGACAAAAGGATAACGCAATATATCCAGATAAGAAAAGGCAGAGGATAGGGTAAAGTACTAGGCGTATTAAGAGAAATAATATGTCTTTAATAACTCCTCGATTGTGAAATAGTGACGAACTCTTTTGACAGAGTAGAAAGGTAGCTGGTTCCATAGTCGGACGGTGGGTAGTGATTACAGGACTGTGAAAAGGAACAAAAGGGATGTTTTAGAATAGAAAATGTATTATCATGACTAGATCGGTGACGCAACATATGACTTAACAAATGAGTTAAGAGTTGCTTGAGATAAGCAGGCGCGATTCTGTAGTACTCTATAGAGAATAGGTAAAATATCCGTATTTCTATATTCAGGAATCGTCAGCTATTGAATATTATTATGATATTCCGTAATATGGTAAAATTTGTGTAAATCAAAAATGTATCAGTGGAAAACATGTTGTTAAGTTTATCTACATTGGTAATGTTAGCATTTTGTTAAGTTTATCTAATGCCCGCTCCACACGTTCGCCAGCGTTGGCCGTATCGCCTGTGTCCCTTTCGCTCTTTACCATACATTTTTCTGACGTCATAGCGGTGCCGACTCGCTTTCACCTTAGCAATATTGCCTAACATTGGCCAACGCGTGGCATAAAAGTCATCACAAACATCGTCTTAGTCCGATATGGACAACAGCAAAGTTGGCAAAAAAGATTGTTTCAATTCAACTTTTAGTTTTTTTTTTAAATATTCGTTGATTATGAAAATGACGAAAAAGACGTTTACTGATTGGGGTAGTTTGTGCTTCATCAAAGAAGACGTTCGTAAGAATGATGATCGTTATATACATACGATTGTTGCTGGCTGTTAGCGGTGGTTTTTCGTGGCTATTAGCGGTGGGGTACTTTATTTATTATGCATGATCAGTCCATTTTTCGTATTTTTTGAAACGATGCTTCTAATCTAACTGGATAGCTACTGTTGTCTGCCTTTTGCGTTCTTTAACAAGAGAATATCGGAGTAATGAATTCAATAAATCGTTAAATATCTACGCGATACCTAAGGATATTGCTTTAGGAGAGGCTATTTAAAAAGTAATTGTTTTCATCCGCCGTAAAATGTAAACATAATTTAGTTAGAATATATTCAGCTCGATGTTAATTTTTTAAATAAAATTTCTCAACCTCGCTATGTATTCATAAATGTGCAGTGCAAAATTATAAAAATGAGATCAAAATAACAGAAATTCGAATTTTTAGGTTTTTTTCACTAACTGATATTTTTTACGTTTATGAAATAATAAAAACCGTATCCAGTGATGTGCCGTGACTGAAATGATATACCCAAAAGGCAGAGAAGTCTGTCAGAAGCACTGGTAGGTTTTATTTCAACGTCTCGGTGAAAAAGCCCATCGTAAAAGGCACCTCGTAATAGTAAAACTCTCTGTAATAATAATCCGCTTTTCGAGCAGCAATTAGTGAAAATTCCGTTTCATTTATTTTTGGCGGGAGGCGAGACAGTTACGACAGATATAAAACGAGAAAATAAATGGCTTAATTTGTAGACACGAGAGAAAGGATTCTTGTTGTCAACTACTTACGTATATGTTGGTAGAATAGTATACAGTATGTTGGTAGAATAGTTAGATATGTCAACATTTTTTTTATTTAGGAAATACCTGTCATAAATATGTATACGATTGTAGAATATACTGATCTGTCAAAAGCATATACTGATTATTATAGACATTCCAGGAATTGTTCAATAAAATACAAACTATGGTGGTAATATCCCGGTAGATTCTTGACAAGCCGAAATGACAATGTCATTGACCAAGTGTGGACCTAGGTCATGCAGGATTACAATGATTCTTCAGGATCCCTAGGCATGTAAGGTCACCGAACAACTAGAGCTGTCAAATACAATGGGCGAACCGGTCACCTTGGGAAGTTGCAACAATATTTGATCGTTCTATCTCCCGTGAGGTGAGCGTAGAAAACTTGGGACGAAAACAATCCACTGTTTAGTTACGCCACTCGCCCGTAGCAGCCAACGCCTTACCGCGAGATAACCAGGTTAATCACTCTGCGGGCCGACACTCGCACCCTTACTTTCAGTTGCAACCAAATTACTCCGGTTTCCCGAAAGGTTACATGTTCGATGTCGTTTGCGCGATCCTCTCCCTTACGTAGCGGTGATACGGTGTCTACCGAATCTATCGCGGACCACGGCATCCTTTGCTCGGCTGTTCACCCGGAATCGGGTAGCCGAATGACCGTTTTAAGAACAGTTGCTGTATGGTTAACAACTACTACCGCTCTATCGAAAACAATACTGTTTCCAGACTACCCCGGCTGTCAGAAGGAATGCATAATCAATTCTGACGACGCACGGTGCGCAGACTATCCAGGAGCGCCCAACGGTTGACTCCAAGGAGAGACTGGCCCGCAGACCAGAGTTCTACCCGGGCTCGCACTTCTGCTGGAAGGCCGCCTGATGGGTGTTGACCCGTGCGTTTGGCTGACCCTACACACGGTTCTAAGTGGCCGAATTGCAATAGGGCTCATTAGCTCCATGTCCCTGTCACCGAACAGATCACCGAAGTTAAGTAGCATCGATCGTGACCGTACTTAGATGAGTAACCGCCTTAGTGATGTTATAAAAGCCAGCCGCCTGTAAGATAGTGGGTTGTTACCGTAAGGGGAATAACGTATTCAAAAAACCTGTATCTCTCGATCAGTTTTATCTCCCACAAAATATTGACTCCATATTTAAAAGACATACCATAGAATAAGCCTTACATAGGTCTTGTAGGCACTTATGGATAGTACTGTTGTCATTGTTATGAAAATAAATAAATAAATAAATAAATAAATAAATACTAAATACTAAAAATTATTTGGGAAGCTTTCAGAATAACCTACAGTGTTGTGTCCGCTTTTTTAACAATAGTTGTTACATGCTCGTTCCACTTTAGGTCGTTGACTACTGCAACTCCTAAGTCCTTCTGTGATTGTACAATTTTTAAGTCGACGCTGCCTAGCATATATCGGGTAGAAGGACTGTCTATCCCGCAAGCATTGCCGTACATAGGTTTTACCTTGCTAAATTGAATTAGCTATTCTTAAGTTCTTGCTTTGATCTGGTCAAGATCACTCTGAATTTTGGTCTTCAGAAGAAGAATACCGAAGAACTTGGTTTTGTCGGCATAAAGGCTGGTTGGTTGACCTAATAGAGAATTATAAGTAGATGATGACGTAGACTAAAAGGATCACCAAACCGAGGACCGATCCCTGAACCGCTCTTCTTTCAAAAGCGTTCGTGTCGGACAGGGAATTTATCACACTCACTTTGAATTACCTGTTTTCAGGGACGATTCAATTTGTAAAAGCATCCTACAACATATACCAAGATGATCCACATTTGCAAACCGCCCAGCGGACATGAATATTACAATGTGCAAAAAATGTTACAAAGTTACAATGTGCAAATTTAAAAAATAAATGTACAATGTTACAATGTGCAAACCGCCCAGCGGACATCAGCACCCAAGCCAAGGACATCCTCAGGAGAAACCGATCCACCTACCATGGCAGGAAGAAACGGAGTCATTCCAGATTCTACCCTCCTCGAGAAGGCTACCCGAAAGGAGTTGAACCGTGAATTAGTCGACCCATGAAAACGATCGGATTTTAGTTGCCTAACTACATAGGAACTATTAACTGCCAAGCATATAGTCAATAGTAAGACCGACCCGTATTCACTTGCTGCTTCAAAGTTGCCAGTTCCTGTCTGAGAGACAGGAAAACCGCTCTTATTACACCTGCTGCGGATAAATACAAATTATTTCAGTAATTCAATTTATTACTGGTTACTGGTTACTTACAACAAATGATTCATTTATTGTGACCGATTTAATTTAAACAATAACATATATTTGCGTAGAGTCTCCTAAACAGTGAAATGATTTTAAAATATAATCATTCTTACCCTTTACGATATCTTACATACACACACACTCACCCTCTTTCTATTTCACATGAACTCATAACCTTTTCAGTGTCTAAAATCTTTATCACCATAGTTTTTTCTATTAAATTGAGGGTTTCCAATCTGAAATTTAATTTTAATGTTCCAAATGTACTCCAAGTTTGCTCAACAGTTTCTTTTATTACTAAGTAAATTAAAGTAAATTTGGCTGCTTTTTAAAGATCAGTAATAATAGCACCGAAAATGCTGAGACGTAATATTTATTCTTTTCGTCTTCCCCCTTAGTATACTTATCTGAATGAGTTACGACGTCAGTTTGCTAACATTGTTTTTTCGTTTCTAGTGGCTGAACACAACAGTACCTTGACGTATTCGACTTTCCTCATAGATGAGAGTGAAATATACGAAATGCCTCCTTTTATAAATACCAGGCCTCGAGGCTTCTAAAACTTTTGAAGCAGTCGCACATTATTGCGCCTTGACGAAATATTGTATATTATTTTTATTTATGTAAATGTACAGCGTTATATTGGGTCCTTGTGTATATATAGATTTCATTCTAAGCCTTTTACATCCCCATATACCCGTTCAAAAAATAATTTACTATTGTCAACTATGGGTGTTCTCATCTTACCATGAAGAAGACGTATAAGCAAGCCAATACGTTAAAAATGATATGTCAAATGCCATCACTGACCTACAATAGTTGACTGTAATATATCGTTATAGCGATAAGTCCGTTTGTGCATAAGTTGTCTTATTGTATGTGTAATATTCATAAAGTAATGTTTTTATAGCACAATCAAGTTATTCTATTCTATTCTATGTATGTATACATAAGATCGGTATGATGATCCTGTGAACCCCAAAGAGGTACTTGATTTCAAATTTTGGTGGCCCCAATATTACGAAAACACTTCTGGGTTTCTTTGGAAAACAAGCCTGTAAAAAGAGACAATATAACCTTTTCAGTGTTTAAAATCTTTGTCAAGCATGCCTATAAAGAAGACAATATAAAATTTTCAGTGTCTATATCTCCAGTTTACAAAATCCAAACGATAGGCTAATAAAAAAAAAACAACCACATCGTACAGCATACATACCAGAATTGCATAAAATGGAACAGTTCCATTTAATGAAAAAAAGATGCAGGCCTAAAAAAGTTACTTCAGTATATACCTGATGAGAACAAAGCTTTTTGAAATAACATAACAAACGATTGCCCTACAATAACAACAGACGATATTAATATTTGGGAAGATAGATATTGGAGATGTCCAAGTTTTCTCTTGGCATTTTTGTATTTTTTTTTTCAATAAAAAAATAGGGTTTCTGCTATTTTAGTAAATTTATAAGGCAGATATCGTGGATGTCGCTTTAGTTTTATCTTTGTATTTTCTCGATATGTATTTTATTTTTAATAAAAATAAGGTTTCTGCTGCTCTTTACCTTAGTACGGGCATTACTCCAGCAAGGTAGATTTTAATCTTATTAATCTAGTATTATAAATGTGTGTGAAATATTAATAAATAAATAAATAAATAAAAATTAATAAACGGCTTTTCTTTATTTATACCTGCTATCGAAGTCCTTAATGCTGGGAGTGGCGGAAGTGTTGTGTTTATCGTGGAAGACTCGGCTAAAAGTAGTGACTTGTTTTTCCTGCTTGTAAGCTTTTGTAATCGATTGTTAACCGCCCAGATCGGCTAAATACCCTATATGTGCCTAGCCGAAATCAGACTCGAGCCATTCACGCTTGCGTCAATCACAAGATATGCAGTGATTCACCTTTTACCGAGAACATTGATGTCTTTCGTATAAGCCAATTGCAGCGTCCCAAGGAATTCCATTTGAGCCACGGAATTCACCGTTGTCGTCTCATCGACGCACGACCCATTAAAAAAATATATCATTTGCTATGGCAGCGCTCTTAAAATTTAAATCTCGTATTTTGTTGCGCTTCCGTCCTTGTATTTATTAGGCCTGACTGAGTCTGTTTACTTCGTCTCTTGCAGACGCTCGCGAATCAGTTTTCGAGACGTTTCTTTTCATTTTTCTCAATGCTGCCAACATGCTCCAGCGGCTTCCAAGCAGCGGCCCGCGAATGCGTCTTTCCATTACATGAAGTAAAATGCAAAATATGAAACTAGCAAAAGTGCTTGTGGTGGCGAAATAATAATTTTACAGCAGATCATTTCCGCGATAAACTAAACTTGAAACTTGAAACATACAATGTAACGATTTTAAATGAAATGATTATAAATTGTAATTCCTTTTCTAAATTTTATATTTTAAAAATTTTATTTGTTTTACGTGAATGCGACTAAATAGTATTATTATTGGGATTTGATATTTTTAAATGATATTTTAATCGTTAAATTACACTAATTTTATTTCTTATTCTTTTAATTTAAGTTATTTCTCATGCTTTTAAATATTAATACGTGTTATATCTTTTTTATTTTTTTGGTTTTTAAATTTATTTTTTATTAAAACTTTTTCTTGAATTTTTTTTGGCCACATAATGGGATTTAATATAACTACATAAAACTAATATTTTGACTTAATCGATTTGTTATTGTCTTAATTAGGTTTAAATTTTCTGTAAGTTCTTTAAATTTGTAATTGCACAACTTAGTTTTTAATTTAATTCGGATATTTTAGTATATATGTTTCTACAATCTGTAAAGATTTTTGAAAATAAACTGAACTTGAACTTGAACTTTGGTCATGGTAAGATTTAAAAAGAGTGTGGTTGAAATTGATCCACCAAAGGGTGCACACAAGTCGTATATCAACCTCGAAATATTGGATTTAGATACTTGAAATTTGATTCACAGATGCCTTATCGGGCCGAAGTCACGTTGTGAAATTTTGGTTGAAATATCTCATATACATTTAAACTATTGCCGCGCGATGGGTTTTTAGTTTTAAGTTTGTAGGGTTTTGAGCCAATATTAGAATTTCATTTATATTTTTCAAGTTGTCAACCCCTGGTGGTCGTCGAGCGGGTGCGGATGAGCTGATATTTTGCGGAGAGCGTCATCTCGCTCGCACCTACCCACAAGCCCCTCCTCCCACCCACTCTGCTTCTCGCTCATCCGCCGAACCTTTTTTCTGCACGGGGAGCTGTAGGCTCACTTGACCCATATTACTGTGAGCTTTATGTCGAGATTATTTTTATTGTGGGCTTTCCTTGCTTTAGCGTTGCCATGGCCGTGCGAGTTCAATGGCGGATCGGGTAGGATATTACTCTCTTTCTCTCGGAATGCAAGATAGGGAGAGTATATCCAAAAGAGCAGCAGCTATGCATCACACACACGAGTAGGAATCTTCCCGCGTGTTCACTGCACAATAGACTAAAATAACACTAACTAATAGTAAACATATAACAAGATCAAAGTGAGTTGTTCTGTGCTAAATCGACCACGATTAGCACGAAAACGACCATAAAAATCTCCGATTACCTGTAGTTCGTCAAGTATTCAAAAACTTCCTTGGAGAAACATAAGGCAGAAGACTATAAGGATTTTGTGGAAAATCTTCTGCGGTGCTACAAAAGACTGGGGTGACAGACATGTCTTTAAAGTTTCGCGTTTTAAATTAACACTTGAACTTCTTGCCCGAAAACTGTGGTGCTGTTAGCGACGAACATGACGATCGCTTCCACCAAGACATTTCAGACATGGAAGAAAGATACAAGGGAAACTGGAGTGAATCAATGTTAGCAGATTATTGCTGGACGCTCATTAGGGAATCACCAGCAACAAAAAACAAAAGGCATGCAAAACGATTGCGCTATTAATGGCCTTCTTTCGAGGGATAAGGGTTATTCTGAAAACCATCAATAACTAAAAAAGCAAGAGCTAAACTTGTATTTTTATTATCATTTCCGTGTTCAGCACCCTTGAAAACATAAAGACGAACTGTTTTCATCAATGTTACAAAAAAAGTTAGATTTTGTTGGCTAGTGTAATCAATATATAAAAACATACTCAGCTTCATACGGATAAAGAAGTATACAGAGCTGACTGCCAATCCACTAGTCGGAGAGGCACCCAAAGAAGAAGAAGTGTAATGAGCTGTAAGAAATTTCATCGCGGTGTCTTCCTTAGCATCATATGAGGAATACTTCGCCTAATCTGGTATCATGACAATGCACTATAATTATCTATATTATACCAGAACATTATTTATGTAAGGAAAATATAGATATTGCACTATTTCAATGTGAATATATTTAACATATATAGATAAATATATGTGTTTCTATAGGTGGGAGGATGAAATACATATCGGAAAATGAGTAGGGAATAAAAGCCACTATTTTTTATTTAGGATAATATAAAATTACCAACGAACCTCTATGCCACGCAGTTGTTAAAAATATATTTAATTATAGAGATGACATTATAGACAGTTTTCGAATTTAATTACTGTTAGACAGTTTATTATCTACGCGATTTAAATTTATTTATTTAATTTATTATTTTTATTTTATTTATTTAAGTCCATAAAAAATACATTTGATTACAAAAACATTCTCTTAGCCTAATATTTCATAATTAATTTAACAGTTTTTTTAATTTACCTAACTCGGAAAGAGATTCAGAAATAATAGTTTGTGGTTTACCACCTCACTAGGAATAACCTGTATCGAGGTGGTACCAACAGAAATCGTATATTGCCTGCCGAAAGAGCATGATATACCCGCTCTTAGGTTTTCATTTTATTTTAATATTTTTTTTAAACTTTATATTGCAATGGTATTTACAATTAATAATTACAAGGATGGGGGTAGTTACTTTATTCTAAAATTTAAAAATTTTGAAGATACCAAATTAAACAGAAGGTATTTTTGTTCAAATATTCATAAATAAATATTCTTACATCTAATATAATACATACATAGATACGATTATCGCATAAACTTTTCATGAATTTATATTAAAAGTATATATAAATAAAAATTATTATAAAGAAGTACATACATATAATATGATAATTAAAAAATAAAAAATAGAAAAAAATATTATTATGATAATACGAGTATATATTTACATATGCAAAAGTGCCTTGATAACTATTTATCAAAGAAAATGACAATTTGCAATACCATTTTATTATATAATATAGAAGTTAATTAAGAATTTAGGTACCTACTACAATACAATACAATATAGCCGTAAATTTGCACAATAAATATACTAATGGTTGGATTTTGATCTACAGATTTGATCTCATTGTCAGAATATTTATGATATTTATTTTATCTTGAATTTCCAGCAGAATAATTTATCCCCGTACCTGACAAAGAGAACGCGCACTCGAATAGATAGAGTGGTTTCATGCCGCGAATATTGACATCATGCTGTTTGCTTTGGTCTGCATCCAATTAGCATCGAACCGAAAGGGAAAACGAGATGAAAATATGAAATTAAAAAATACTCGCTTCATTTGCGAACATCATAGATCATACACCATATAGCATTTATTAATTTATCGAGAATATTAATCTAAAAGAATATATTATCCAGTAAAAATTCATTTGCACTGGGTGCTCTGACGTCATTCAAAAATTATATTGCTATTAAAAGAAAAATACTACCCTTCCTTCTACGTAATTTCACACACAAGACGAAAATTGTTTTTCACTTAGGAAGAGCAATTAAACAACTTTGATTAACATTTAAAATGACATATTAATTCACGTATTGGAGTTCCTGTAAAATTGGAGGGTGTCTTCATTTTGCCCTATACAATGATTTCGATACTCATTGTTTCAAGCTTTTGTATGTGTATCTTTGTGTGTATATGTATGTCCTTTATGTGGTCGTCGAAAGTCAGGATCAATTATTGTAAGCATTGCCTACATGAATGGGCCAATCGCGATTAGAATGAAATTTGGTAACAAATCGATGAAAGATTATGATTACATCGATGAAAATATGTCATGGAAAACCCATATAGACCAGCTTAAGTCAAAATTATGTTCAGCTTGCTATGCGGTATCCAGATTAAGAAAAATATTGGACGGAAAGGAAATTGTGAGTGCATACTATTCTCTGGTTAAATCCCACTTGAGATATGGGATTTTATTGTGGTGGGCAAATGCCACTGATATTAAAGAGGTATTTATTTTACAAAAAAGGGCCGTGAGAGCAATACGCGGATTAAATAGAAGAGAATCTTGCCAACCACTATTTCGTGAACTAAAGATCCCCCCCGTTTATACCATACTTATTCACGAAAGCCTGTGCGAATTCTATAAAAATAAAGGAAAGCACCAAACTCTTGCCCACATACATTCCCACAATACAAGGCACAAATCGATGTATACTCATAATTCTATACCTGCAACATCACAATTTCAAAGGACAAGTCAATACAGAAGCATAACATTTTATAACAGGTTACTAGATGAATTAAAAAATATACAAACATATGCACTATTTAAAAAACTTACCAAGGAATTTTTATTGCAAAAATGTTTATATGGCACGGACTTTTAAAATTTTATATTCACAATTGACTACTTGTTTATTTTATTAATTTTTTATTTTTTTAAACTTCCATTTTAATCCTATTCTGAACACTTCATTTTATAGACAATTTACTTACTGATTATGTAACATGATTTAGGAATTATTGCTTTTATTTTTATATTTTTACTCTGATTATTATTTGATGCTTTCCAAATTGGACTCCTTGATTATTATTATTATTATTGTTTTTTTTTTAAAGATTCATACTTTTTTTTTTTTTGAATTTCGTATTTCCATTTTTGATATTTCTAAATGATCTTTTTAATATTTAGATATTATAATGGTTGATTTTGTATAGTTTATTGACTTTCAGATTTCTAACGTGATTTCATTTTATTTTTGCCAGATATATGATATGTTTAAAATATGAATATTATAAAAAATGTATTTATTAATTGTAAGTTCTGTGAGAGTGGCCACCCTTCACTAGACTCCAATTGATTGTGAGCGAAGGGTGGTTCTCATCATGAAGTTTTCTCCGTGAATGAAAGTCGTGGATGTCGAAGTAGAAGTATTTAATCAGAAGGTTGAAGTGAGTCGCCAGTTCTTAACGCCTTGATTGTTGTTTCGCCGTTGAGTAGTAGTGTAGGCGCGAGGTGAAGCCGTAGTAGTGTGTCTGAAGTGTGTAGTCGAGGAGCGAGGCTTGACGATCGGTATCGCGGATAATGCAGGTACTGCTTGATAATGAAGTGTAGTCGCGATAACTGTCCTCTGAGGGGACGATGTATAGAGCGCGGTAACTATCCGCCAAAGGAATGATATCGATCGATTGAAATGTACTACGTTTTATACCGTGAGCGGTGATGTAATAGTTATGAGTGGGGTGTGACATGTCTCGCTTGCCTGTGCATAAATTGCCGAATTTAGTTGGAAATTAACTGCAGCTGCCTCGTGTAGATTTGAGCGAGTTTGCGGTTTCCATTCTGTGGAAATTACTTTTTTGTTGTGGGTATGTTGAAGCGACAGGGCTCCAACAGTTCTATACCCTTACCGGGTTTTTTTGGAATAAATAAACTTTGAACTTTGAACTATGAAATAGTTCTACATAAGATCATCGTACAATGCAATTTAAATACATTTTTGAGATTCCTTTGATGGAGTCGTTCATTGGATAAATGGGAAAAATATTATAGCAAAAGCCACTCACACGTTAGCAAATTAGTCCAAGGATCGTATTTCCGAATATTTGTTTTAACATTATATGAATAGATGTCCTTCACTTTCGAGGAGGGGAAGGTAGGTTTGCGTCCCTTTATCACCGGAGAACGAATGTACACAGGTGACTTTTAATTAACCGGCATCCTTGAAGGGGTGAATCAGTACGAGCAAAAAAGCAACTTTTGATAAAAAATTGTGGAACAATCAAATCAATCTAAATATTTTTTTTTTGGAAAATATGATAAAAAACGCTGAGCACGACACGCCATCTAGCGGTAGGTAAAATGTAGCTAGTAATATCCTTTTGCAATATTTTACCGACCGCTAAAAAGCGCAGTGCGCTCAAATACTTATCAACCCTTTATTTAACAGTTAAGTTCTTCAAAATTTCAAGTAAAAAGAAAAAATGTTTTTTTTGTTTCTTCCCAAAAAAAAAACATAAATATTCATACCTGGTCGCACTGATTCACCTCTTGAAGGACGCCGGTTAATAAAAACTCATCCTGTATATCCTAGGTATATATTTATATATAAAAGGTTGTTGGAATATCTGTGCTTAATAGACTTCGAAACCGTTTGACCGACCACCATGAAAGTTGGCACGTATATGTATATATTTTTTCATGGGGAAAGTTTTCATGCCTTGTTGTATCGGCTTTGTTTAAAATCGCCGCTAGATGGCGCTGTAGTACATCAATTTCTTTACCTTTGAACCTAACGCCATGAAAATTGGTATAGGTTGAAAATTGAAAATTGGTATAGGTACACATAATATTTTCGCGCTATTTAATTTGTTGTAACTTGTCACTAGATGGCGCTGCAGTACCTCATTTATATCGTATATGAATACGAATTTAATCATACTAACATAAACAAACAAAACAATGAAAACTAAATAAAAAAGTGATAGGTAAATATTTTCGCTCAGGTCCCAAATCAAGTCTAATAGTAGGTTGACATACAAATTCGTAGACGTGCGCCCGCCTTGTTTCTGTGAGCCGACTAAATAAATATTTTCCTGATACAAAGTGCCCCCGACTAGACGGCGGATACCTCCGCGAGCGCGGGAAGTTTTTTTACAAACGAAAATTCCACTTAGAAAACTTATCGGAAGTTTTTGCCGGGGATGGAAAAAAGTTGTTAGTCACTTTCAGTCGTTTATTTTGTTAGCATCTACTTCTCGGCTTTCGCTCATGACTTAAAGGGAGCATAACTAATATAGTTACAAGTTTTTTTACACTGATAAATGATATTTCTTATGTCATTTATCGCAGACGACGCTGTAAGAGTTGCTTAATTTTTGAGGAATATCATATTTATAGCAATAGTAATAAATGTAGAGAAAGGGGAATTTTCAATTGGCAGAATATTCGGACAATGTATCACATATTTGCAAATAAAATACAATTGACAATCTGTAATTCAATCCAGTTGAAGGGTATTATTATTGCCGTTGTAAACCAGCAATATAATTTTATTCGCCAATATTCAGCCAGCGCCTGCGATTTTACGAATACGCCAATTGGTATTATTTAATCTCTATATGTACCTTATCTGTATATTTTACAACAATACTTTAGACCCTTTTACCATAAATGGGCTGGTTATTTATTTTTTTGGACGACTGTCTGTTTCCATTGTAGTTTTTCAAATGGTATTTGATTTTCTTCAAATGGAAAAAAATATATTTATACTATCCTTTTCGTTTGAATAAGCTGGCATTCTTAGCTCAAAGATATTAACCCCTCAAATGAATGGCGATTAGCTCGGGTTGCCTACGGTAAAATGTATATAAATTTATATTTACATTTACATTTACATTTACATAGAGCGGGTTTTACTATAGAGCTATAGCATTACTATAGAGCGGATTACTATAAAGCGGCGCACATTTACATTTATATTTACATTTATATAAATTTATATACATTTTGTATACATTTTGCCAAGGCATCCCTTAAGGGACGCCTCACATTTGAGGGGTTAAGATATATATTGGTGACACTTATTCATTGACCGGATTCGGTGACCAATCGTATTTCAATCATACATATTTATTATATACTAGTGGTATTACCTGACATTGCCCGTGCTATATCCGTGCTCATATACCTATGTATACCAATTTTCATGGCGGTCAGTTGAACAGTATTTATATACTGTTCAACTGTTGATGTGCTGCTATCACTATCTAGTGGCGAGTTATGACAAAGTGAATAGCACGAAAATATTATGCGTGCTCATGTGTTTTCCTCTTTTCGTAGCCATCAATTGAGCGATGTAGAAGATGATGTGCTGCAGCGCTATCTGGTGGCGAGTTATCTGTATCGAACTCATATGTATGCAGATGATGTTCAAATATATAATCATTTCTCTCTCGAAAATATCAATACATCGATCGCCAACATGAACTCTGATCTTCAGGCCATTTGTGAATGGTGTGCGCTGATCGGTTTACTAATCAACCCTTTGAAATCCCAGGCTATACTCATTGGAGGTCGTAAATTGCTGTCTAGAGTAAATGTAAAATCCCTTCCGCTTTTAAAACTGGACGATATCACCATACCATTGTCGCAAAAAGTGAAAGATCTTGGTCTAATTATCGATGAACATTTCTCCTGGCAACCACACGTGGACGAGGTAAGTCGCAAAATATTTGCTAGTTTTCACCCTCTGCAAACAATCAGAAGATTTCTTCCAATGGACACAAAATATATCTCGGACAGTCTCTTCTCTTACCTTTCCTTGACTATGCAGATGTGGCTTATCTCGATTTATCAGAGGAACTGCTCAACAAACTTGAACGTTTGCAAAATGTATGCATACGATTCATCTTCGGTCTACGTAAGTATGATCACGTGTCCGAATATAGGGCACAGTTAAAGTGGTTGCCAGTACGCCAAAGAAGAAATGTTCATATACTTGCTCTCCTATATCGTGTACTCTCCCAATTAAGACCATCCTATCTCCACGAGCTTTTTGAACCACTACGTTCCCACGGTCTCGTACTTCGGTCAGCCTCTGACAGTTTACTAAAAATTCCGAGCCATAATAGTGATTTCTATTCCTATTCTTTCTGTGTCCATGGTGCAAGACTCTGGAACGATTTCCCAGCAAACATACGAAACTGGCCTTCTTTACCAACGTTTAAGACTCGCCTTAAGGATTACTACCATTCTAAGAAGTAACCAGTTCTTCCCTTTCTCTCCTCTTCCTCTCCCAATTTCCTTTCCTCGGGCATTATTAGTTTTAAATTCTTCCAGTTGTCTGTATGTTATGCAGACGGTCTGTATATTATGTAATAATCTTTATTTTCACAATGCGCGCATGTACCACTGAGTTTAGGTTAGTTGTAAGATATTGCCATGTGGCAATAAGCTCGCCTTTTTGTATAACAATTAAGTGCAAATAAAGAGTTTATTATTATTATTATTAATAAAGTTAATAGGCTCAAATGTCAATGTATACCAATTTTAATGGCGATCGGTTGAGCGGTATAGAAGTTGATGTGCTGCAACTCCATCGAGTGGTAAGTTACAATAAAGCGGATATCATATAAACCTTCTCCATGAAACAATACTCATATGTGCCAACTTTCGTGGTGATCGGTTTAACGATTTCGGAGTCTATTAAGCTCGGACACACAGACAGATATACCAACATCCATTTTATATAGTTTACTGATTGTACATTTTACATCCCTAGCGAACAGTATGCTACAATTTGTTTAATATTGAAAAATACCCTTATGAACCGAATCTAAAACGATAGCCTAATGAAAACCTTTTTTAATTAATTAAAAAACGTAAAATATGATAGAAGAAATACTACGTCACGTCTCTTCATAACTGCTTAAAAATACAAGATGTGACGCTATGGAAGTTTCTTAAAGGTTTAAGTACTTACTGGGTGATATCTGTGAGATCACAAAGCAAATTAATAACATAAGCATGAACCTCGAGAGATACTGAAAGGGTCAGAGCGATAGAAATGAAGAGCATAGATAATTTTCACGTACTCGATTGGCGTAGTCCCTGAGACCACAGCGTCAGAATTTAAATGTTAACAAAAACATTAAAAATATTGAAATACTGATTGTCGTAATATTTATTTTTAAACTCAACATCTGTAATGGCTGCTAAATCAGACAGCTGTAATATCTCGAAATTACTGCTTCTACACACCATCTAGATTGCGTCTTAAGATAACTTCCATTTTCAAATCATTTCACTCCCAGCGATAAATTGAATTGTAAATTGCGTTTTCAGATATCGCATTGAAGCAGTTAATATGTTTATCATTATCTGATAAGGAAAAAGGAGCGAGTGTAAATCGCGTAGAGGCTATTTGTCCATCGTAAAACAAGGCAATCCATCAAAAAAGGTCGGGTTCCCTTGGCCCCATAATACAAGAGCTCGCTGCTATTATCCTTACCTCATTTTATATTAGATATAATAATGTTTTTAGATATTCATATAATGTTTTGTACACTGCTTGGATCATAATGACAATATATGATGGCTATATATGACAATATATCAAAATTAGTTACCATAAATATTAGGATTTTCAAAATAAGATTTTTTCTATTTCAATTATAATAATACTTCTTCTTCTTCTTCTTCATCAGCGCGTAGTCGCCCACCGTTGGACATACGCCTCTCCAATCACTCTCCACCCGGATCGGTTGTCCGTTTCCCTCATCCAGACTGGTCCAGCTATCTCGTTGATGTCATCTGACCATCGGGCCGGTGGTCTGCCCACACTTCTTCTGCCTAGCCGGGGTCTCCACTCCAAAACGCGCTTGCTCCACCGTTCGTCGTGTTGTCGGGCCACATGGCCGGCCCAAGCCCACTTCAGCTTGGCCACTTTTTGACCCACGTCGACCACCTTCGTGCGCTGTCTGATGAGCTCGTTTCGGACTCGATCGCGCAACGATATGCCAAGCATGACTCGCTCCATGTTACGCTGCACCACCTTAAGCTTGTAGATCATCCCAGCAGTCAGTGTCCATGTCTCACAAGCATACGTCATAGCCGGTAACACACACTGATTATACACCTTTGTCTTGAGCGATTGGGGAATTCTGGACTTCAGCACGAAGCTCAGCTTCCCGAAGGCTGCCCATCCCAATTGTTTTCTTCGCTTTATCTCTGCCATCATCGAGTCCCGGCCGAGCTTTATCACCTGTCCTAGGTATGTGTACTCCTGCACCTGCTCCAGCGGTTGTCCATTCAATGAAATGGGATTCGGTGTGAGATCGGCTTTCGCCATAACCTTTGTCTTGTCCATGTTCATCTTAAGACCCGTTCGCAGGGACGCGTGATATAGTTGCTCCAGCATGAGTTGTAGGTCTTCGGCACATTCAGCGATTATAACTATATCATCCGCGTAGCGCAGATGATTGAGATACATGCCGTCAACGTTGATTCCCTTGCCACTCCAGTTCAATGTGTTGAATATATGTATCCTCCATAGCGTTGGTGAACAGCTTAGGGGATATAACGTGCAACGAAACCGCTCTATTATTGATGTTTATTCATGCGAATTTATACTATGTTGATATTATTATTATTATTTAAGCAAAAACAGCGTTTTGGTGGCCAATAAGAGATGTCTACCTATTATTGAGGGATAATGTAGCTACAAGGAGCATAGGGCGCCAGGCCACCAGGCGCTGGGCGGTTCGCTGGTTGTGCAAGCAGATCCTGTACCGGAAACAGGCTTCTGCGCGGCGAATTTTACGGGAGTACAGGGTAATCGCTCGAGAGGCTGGCTGCTCATTCAAGTAAGTTTATCGGAGACGGGTCGTGGGAAGAACTCTCAGAGCGCGCGAATCTGCGCGCTATTTAAAAGTGCGATGTCCTGCGTGAAGTGAGACTCGCCTTGATGAGGCGTCCGGTATATGGAGAGGGAAGAGTTTAAAATCTGGTGAAATTCTGCGTTCCAAATGTCGAGATGCAACTATATTTTTTCTACTTTATTTCTGGCTCGTAAACTGTCTCCGCGCTCGGCTGGCGGCGACAAAACAGAAATCGGCGGGGCCGTGATCAGCGCCCTCTCGACGGGCGAACCGACTACTAGGGGGTACTATGATTCACTCCGCGGCCGATAGATGGCGCTTTGCGGGAGGCGACGTCTGCCCAAAAGAATGACTAATCGTGTTATAAAAATAAAATGTGGAATTATACGGAATGGGAATATACCTCAAAGGAAATTAGGAGAATCAAATAAAATCTGGGATATTAAACAAATGAGAAAATTGATAATTATAATTGGAAATGGACGAGGAGGATGCCACAGATGGGAACGGCACATTATAATTGACAGACTAATTGAGGAAGGAAGATAGAATATATTTAGGTAAGGTAACTAGAGGGAGTAGGTATATGAATGGAAGAGGATAATTAAATATATATTTCTCCTTTTATTTTGTGTAGTTTCTTTTTACCCCTTTTCCCTTCAAAAAAATAAATGAAATTATACTCAATGTTGAAGTGGTTTAAAATATGCGCTTTATTTCTTTACGACATATGGAAGGTAAATCAAAGAAAAAGTATTGAAGACGAATATTCTTAATTATATTTTCCAGTCTTATCTTATCAAAGAGAAAACGTAAATCGAGCCTAATAAGATATTTAGAATAATATTCAAAGTTGTATTTTACGGTTTTATTCTACAACAGAGGAGAACGTAAGTCAACATAAAGAAAATATTTAAAATGGTATTTAAAATTATATTTCGCAGTTTATTTCACGAAGAAAACATGTAAATCAAATATGGAAATGTTAAAAACAATGTTTAAAAGAATTTATATTTTACAGTTTCCTTTATGGAGGAGGAGAACGTAAATTGAGATAAAACAAAAAAAAATGTTTGAAAACGATATTTAAAAAAATCATATTTTATAGTTTCCTTTATGGAAGAGGAGAACGTAAAATAAGATAATGAAAAAAATGTTTTAAAACGATATTTACAAGAATTATATTTCACAGTTTCCCTTATGGGAGAGGATAACGTAAATCAAAATAATAAAAATGTTTAAAACAATATTTACAAGAATTATATTTTACAGTTTCCCTTATGGGAGAGGATACCGTAAATCAAGATAAAACAATGTTTAAAAAATAATATTCAAAATTATATTTTCGGTTTCCTTTGTGGAAGAGGAAAAATAGATCAATATATAAATGTTAAAAAAAAAAAAAAAAACTACATTTAAAACTATATTTTACAATTTCCTTTTATGGAGGAGGAAATGTAAATCAAAATAACAAAAAAAATATTTAAGAACGATATTTAAAATTATATTTTCACAATTTTATTTTACGACCTTTCACCCCTGCGGGTTATGACCATTATTTCTAATCTCGCTCTTTTATGGCGAATGCTAGTATTAATTTTTGTTTTTTTAGAAATTAGGATTGCTTATACTAGTATCGCACCGTACCTATTGCACCAATCTTACCGGAACACGTAAGAATTTTTATAAGTTTTATTTGGGTATGTTATAAAGAATTTCTAGGGGTACCTATTTCAGCGTATGGGAAATCACCATTGTAATAAATAAGGTACTTATTAATTAAAGTTTTTATATGCGAGGTAGTCACGTTCCTCCGAAAGAACCCTAGCCAAACTCCGTCTACCTTATGTCCGGTTTGTACAGCCGGTTTTATATATATAATTTAATTATTTCTTACATGGAGAAATGGGGAAATTGAAAGAACCAGGAACAGAAAATATGAAATCAAAATGTGTGAGCCCCAACCGGATTGTGTCGCGCTACCTCTCTTGAATAATGAAGGAGAATATATTGGCTATTTTTCTATATATTTAAATATTTATATGGCCCTACGGCCTGCCAAATTACAAAACGAATACCACAGTATTCCTATCTAAATAATGAGATCTAATTATATAAAGACAATGAACATGATATATGCTATGAAAATAATTTCCAAAAAAATAAAGAGAGAATTTAATCCTAAAATTTAATCGAAGAAAGGAGAAGAATTACATAAAAAAAGAAAGGCAAAAAAAAGAACCAGTCCCCGAACCGAACGGTGCGTTTTCTGTAATGACGGAAAAACACCTTATAGTTTCTGGAGACATGAGCTAAGTATCCTCTATATATAATTAAATTCCTACCTTGGAAATCTGAGCACTGAATTTAACACATTAAAATTCTTTTTAAAATCCGTACAAACTAGAGTGATTCGAAGTAGGGTTTTCTTCTATCTGAGCGGCGGCCCGAGGCGAACCCGCCCCGGACCGCTCACAACCCAAAAGTAATGACCGGCGAGTATATTTCTTTGGACGGCTTGCGATTATCGGATACGATTTCTACCTACCTAATGGCCTTCTAGAATATTCCAAAATGCATTAGTGCGTAGAGCGCGTCTGAATTTATTTATAGAGAGCGTTTGGCACTCATTGTTTGACTTTAATTATTTTAGCTTTTATTTATTTATGTTTACTATTATTTATTACTTATGAGAGGAAAGGACACATCGTAGATGGTTGCAACACAGGGTGTTGCAATGCCGGCTTGGTGAGAACACATGCTATCGCTAATGCTACAGTGCTACGCAGGGCGCTACGCCGCCCTCGATCATACATCACGATGCCTAGTAAGAAGCTAACACGTTTTACTAATTTAATAGGTTTGAGAGATATGATAATGAATGGGTTGTTGTATTCCGGTAAGTTTGGTTGTCACTAACAAATGTGGCGGCTGGTACGGATGCGACTTACAAAATTAATAAGTGAAGACGTAGACGCCGCCGGTTGCGAAGTTGCGCGGGGGTGAAGAGCTGCGGTGAAGCGTTGGCCGAGGTCCATCAGCTGGGATGTTCAGTCTTGTAACATGATAACAAAAAAAAAAGTCTGATATTAGTGGGATGTCCGACTGGGACGTGCGGAATCCTGCAATTGATTAAGCCTGCTATTGCGGCTTGTAGATCCTTGTATGGAATTTGTAAAATGAACTTCTAATTTGACTGGAATTAATGTACAATTCCTCGTACACTAGTGTTTCTGGAAAAATGCACTTTACACAAAGTTATTGTCTTTCTTGACACTCAAAACAAAATATAGTTGTAGTCCATTGCTAGTATACTATACATATGAAGGTGCGATACTCGTATTCTATGATGTCGTGTCCGTGTGTGGACGCGAGACGCTGCAGTAACCGTGTAGGTGTAGACACCTGGCTACGCCGGCCCTGTGCGTAGACTGCTACGAGCGCGCGTTCTGGCCTTGGTGGCGAACTGCGCGATCGCCAGCGCGTAGCTGTCCTCAGCCTGCGCGGTCTCTCGCCGAAATAGCTGACGGAGAGTCGTGCCCCTGCGCGAATGCGAACGCCACAGCGACCGGGCGGGTGTAGTCGCCCAACTGTGCCGGTCCTGTGCGTAGGCTGCAACGATCGCGCGATCCAGCCCTTTCGGACGATCTGCGCGACCGCCCCGCGCGGCTGCCTTCGGCCTGCGCGGGTTCTTCCGTACTGCTGACGGAGTCCGTGGGATGCTCCGCAGTGGTTGTGGTGAGGTGTGTTCAAATGTCGACTGGAAGCTGCTCGAAAACTGGACCTCGGGACGCTCCTCCTCTTCTTCTTTCTTCTTTCTTCTTCCGCCGGGGACTGGTTTTTGGGGTTTGGTAATTACTATTGCTAGGTGTGCTCATTTACTTACTAAGAATATCTTTTTTTTTTTTTTTTTTACGTCTTTGCTGACTGATCTATAGCTTATAAATCCCGATTATTACTATTTCCTAAACTACGTACGTAGCGCGATCGCAGTCTGGTTGGGTATTCACGGCTTATGGGCCGGTTTATTTTTTCTTCAAAACAGGGACAAATATAAATAACTGATTCAAAATGAAAATATGTCGAATAAATTCCTGATATTTGACTTTTAAAAATAGTTGTTTTGGGTTCGGAGTCTCTGAATGGTGCGTGACCACCTTTGTTCGTTACAAGCAGATAAATAGAGTTAAAAATTTATATGGGGAAATATTATAAGGACTTGAGATTTGTCACTATCCTTGAGTGTACAGAATCTGTTTTGTTTGATCTTCATTTTGGTTTAGCCGAGCTTTTAGTGTCAGGGCCACCGTTTAAAGTCAATGTGTACCATTGTATAATCATTACTTGCTTATACCCCAGTAAGGTGAAACGATTCACAACGGTGTCGGGATACTAGCATGTAATTTTGGATTTAAATCCTGTGTGAACGAATCAATACGATATAAACACAGTCGCTTTATTATGCGATATTCAAACTAAAATAAATGATCTATTTGTTTATAACAAAAATAGAAAATAGTGTAGGTGTAATATTTCCATTTTCCATCAAACGGGTTTTCCTGACGCAGACTGTTCATACTCTTTTCGTTCATCTCATACAAGTCTTTCCTTCCATTTCTCCTTTCATTCTTCACCTGATTGTGTTAAACTTATTTCTTACCCTATTTTTAGTTTGAGTTTTAATTATGATTTTATATTTGAACTTGGTTTTCAATGTATGTTTATATTGTGGTGAGTCGAGGTGATTTAATACATAGGTACTGGGATTTGTGGAATATATATTTATATGCTTGAGATATATACATATGTTTTAATAGATTTTCTCACGACCATATTTGTGGAATTATATAGAAAGAATAAATAATGGTAAGTATATAATTAGACTACGTCGTGATCATTTTGCGTTTCGCTAGGCGCGTCCTGACACGTTCGTCTGGAGGAAGCACTCTTTGAGTGGCATTCCATATTTGTAAATAAATAATAATAAAAAAATAAGAAAACTCCTTCTCCTCTTGTCCCCTCCGGTTTTAACCTCGGATTGTGGAGCAAGTTTGCACATTGTGCGCTCAAAATATTTTATATTAAAAAAATTGTTCGTTCATGAACGTAAAAAATAGTAAAAAATTAAAAATTGCATGGTTTACCCAAATCGATTTGTACCTAGCCTGGTTTTAACCTCAGGAGTCGGCGTTTTATCTTATAAGGGATTCCATATGCTTTGTAAAAAATAATAAATGTTGCACTTTTTTAGTCACCGTTTAGGGTGGTTGTATGGTGTTGCTAACCCGTAATTTTAATACATTAAGAACAAAAGTCATATTTTGGTCGTGAGTATAATATTGTTATTTTATTTTTTTGAGAAAATATATTTGTTAATTTGTTATGTTCTCTGCTTGACGAAACACAATCATTCTTCAGATTGTTCTCGCCAAAGCTGGTTATTTTTGCCGGCTTTGGTGAGAAAAAAAATTTAAAAAAAAAAAGTTTTGTGCTTGTATTTTGAGTTTTAAAAATATTTATATATGTCTTATTTTTTTATGTGGCGTGTATGTGTTTGTGTAAGTGTGTTGCTGTGTTAATAAAGTGTTTAATCATTTTTTATATATTGTCAAACATGTTTTTCCTTTCTTTTACCGGTCCACGGAGCTCAGATCGAGACCCACCCCAAGAGTATTTTAGTACTTGGCGACTTTCGGAATAAATGATGTTATTTTCCTTTGCGTAACTGTTTTCCTAGGAGATAGTATGAATTTGGTTTTTAGACATTGTCGTTAGCCTTTAAATAAATGTCTGACATGAAAAATTCCTTTGTTTTTACCTGTTTCGTCCTCTAGTTCGTACGCGGTTCGCGATTTACGCGCTACAACCTTGCATTTTATGTATCTAGGTGCAAGTTTGCTTGAAAAGAAATCTATTTTCCTAGATAGAGTGTGATTTTTTGCCCACACAGTATCTCCAGGAGCTAAACGCAGATCTTTTCTCCTTAAATTGTACCTGTTCGCGTTGTTTTTAAATGACTCAAGTAATTTTTCTTGGACAATGTCATACGTGTCAGCCAGGCTTTTTAGACCTTCGGCGAATTTTTCCCTGCCTTCTATGTCTAATTCATTTTCATTTTCCGGAATGAAGCTTTTTATGTTATGGTACCGGCCATCAATAATCATCTCTCTCCCAAACATGAGATAAGATGGAGAAAAGCCTGTAGTTAGATTAACGTGCGAATTAATGGCGTTTTGGATTTTCCCCAGAAATTCTACCCATTTTCTCTGGTCTTTTCCTACCAAAATTGCGAGAGACGTCTCTATGGTCTGGTTATACCTTTCTACAACATTCGATTGGGGAGCATAATTGCATCCGAAAAACAAACGGGGAATTTTGTACTTTTCGGCGAACGATTTGAATTTGCGCGACTTGAAGTAGCTGGCGTTGTCTAATATGATAACGGCCGGTGTGCCGAATTGTAGGAAAATGCTGTTTTCGAGGTGTTTCGTTATACTTTCTGATGTTGCTTTTTTTAGAGGGAATAACCAACAATACTTGGAGAATATGTCTACCACGGATAGAATATATGTATTTCCTCCAGTAGAACGAGGCAACGGTCCCACAAAGTCAATGCTGATAGTGTGCATTGGTCTGCTCACCGCATTGGGTGTTATCATAAGTCCATGGGGTGGCGTGGTTTTGATCTTGTGTGCCATACATATATCACAGTTTTTGATATAGGATTTCACCTGACGAGACATTCTTGGCCAAAAGTATTGCGATTGTAATTTTTTTAGCGTTTTAAAAGTACCGAAATGCGATGCAAATTCGCCGCCGTGAGTTTCTTTTATGGCGGTTTCCTGCTCATTTTCTTTTAATACTAGTTTCCACGGGCTTAGCAAGTCCTCTCCTTTTTTAGTCGGTACGTATTTGTATAATTTCCCATTTTCCAACCTGTAGTCGGGAATTGACGTCGGATTTTCTTCAAGATTTTTTATTATTTTGTCATACCAATTTTCTTCTTCCTGAGTGGATATCACATCACATGGGATCCTGGATAACGCGTCTGCCACCACGTTTAGTGTTCCCTTTCGATGAATAATCTCCATGTCATATTGAGATAAAATGGTAGACCATCTTGCTAAACGCCCAGAGGGATTGTCTATACGCGTGAGCCATCTTAAGGATGAATGGTCGCTTATCACTTTGAAGTGAGCCCCATCTATGTATTCTTTATAGTGCTGAACAGCCTTCAAAACTGCCATAAGCTCTTTTTCTGTAACACTGTAGTTGCGTTCTGTTGCAGATAGAGTTTTTGAAAAATACGAGATTGGATGGTCAAATTGGTCTTCCTCGGAAAATTGTGTTAAAGCCGCGCCAATTGCCTTGTCGCTAGCGTCGCATGCAATGGTGAACTCTTTGGAAAAATCTGGGCATACGAGAACTGGGGCTGTTGTCAGTGCGTTTTTAAGTTCGACGAACGCAGCCTCAGCTTCCTCGTTCCATTCGAATTTTATTTTTGAGTCGCGTTTCCCACCTGTTAATTTGCATAGCGGTTCGGCTATTTTCGCGTAGTTTTTTACGAATTTTCTATAATAACCGGATAGACCGAGGAAACTTCTTACCTCTTTGATTTTTGTTGGACGTGGAAAATTGTTGACACAACTGATTTTTTCCGGATCTGTTCTTAACCCTTGGCGGTCTACTACGTAACCTAAATATTTGAGTTCCGAACGACCGAACTCGCATTTTTTTAAATTTATTGTAAGTCCTGCTTCTTTTAAACTTAGCCTGACGCGTTTTAAAGTTTCTATATGTTCCCTGAAATTAGGTGATGCTACAATTAAATCATCTGCATAGGCGAATACGTGATTATCGTATTCAGGCCCAAAGATTAGATCCATTAAAGCTTGTAAGTCTGCAGCTGCGTTGCACAAACCGAAAGCTAAGCGTTTATAGGCGTATAACCCTTTGCCCGGCACCGCGAAAGCTGTTTTGCAGATGGATGATTTTTCCATAGGAATTTGCCAATATGCTTTTGATAAATCTATGGACGATAAGTACTTAGCATTCCCTAGTCTGTCTAGGATTGTCTTCGAGGATACCATGGGATACCTATTTTTTCGAGTGACGGAATTTAATTTCCTCGAATCGAGGCAAACGCGTGGCGTCCCGTCTTTTTTTGTGACTACCACTACAGGTGAGCACCACGGAGATCTTATGGGTGTTATTACTCCCATTTTTAGCATCTCGTCAATTTCCTCCTTGACTAATTTTTCCTTAGCGTGAGAAAGTGGATACGGACGCTGGCGAATTGGATCCCCTGACGTTATTATTTTGTGCTCGATTAGATGAGTTTTTCCTAGACCGTTTTTTTCGAATGAAATGTCCTCAAATGAACAGATAACTTTTTGTAACTCGTCCCGTTGTTCGGGAAGTAAATTTTGCCAGTCTATTATGTGTTTTACGCGGCTTTCATTTATTTGAGACAGTTGGATATTGTATTTATAATCGACAGAAATTTTCACATCGAAAGTTTGCAGAAAATCTATACCTAAAATGAACTCTTTTGTTATTGTAGGACATACTAGAAAGTTGACATTTTTTGTTATGGATTTGTATCGAACAGGAAGTGTTACAATACCTAATACCTGTTGATCTTTTCCGTCCGCCGTAGATAACTGAGTTTCTGTTTTTCTTAATTTTGTGTCATTTTTGCATATTTTTTTATGGGTATTTAAACCTATTATGCAAATTGAACATCCTGTATCGACTAAACCCTGGTATTCCGCGTCCCAAATTTTGAATTTTGCATAAGGCCTTGTATCTAGGTGGTCGCTTAGGGCGGTGACTATGTGTTTCTCCACTTTACCAGTTACACCCCTGAACTGTGAAAGTGGTTCGAAGCGTTTTTTGGCTGATTTGTATTCTGCCGGTTTTGTGAACGATTGCAATTGTTGCAATTTGAGGTTGAGACGTTTTGTGTTTTGCACTTGAAACATATTAGCATAGGATAAGTCCTGCATTGCCTAAAGTTGTGCCCAATTTTGTCGCATTTTAGACATGACTGATTTGCCCACGGGTTTCTTTGACGAAAATTTTCGTCGGTTTTCCCGTACTGTCTGTTTGTTTGAAAGTGCGGACGCGCGTGTTGAGCTCTATTGGTTGACGATATGTTCGCGCTTTGATGGTGTTCCTGCTCCATCGCATTTTCACCGTAGAAATTTCCTTCGGCGATATGGTGTCCCGGATATGCATTTTCCAGAGCTGCAACCTGTGGAACCTTCGTTGGCCTTGAATGTGAGCTGTTTCGCTGCGAAGTCGCGCTTGTAGTCTGCGATGACGCTGGCAGCATGTATTGCTCAAAGTTTTTCGCGACATCAAGTAAGTGCCCAATATCCGTTAGCCTTACTGTACCTAGCAACGTATGATAAATGGGTAAAACGTTCATTTTTGCTACTTCTAAGATGACTCTGTCTGATAGTCTTGAAGTTAGCCTGGAGTTTAGGCAGTCTAACCTCGTAATGAAGTCGTCCATGTTTTCGTTAGAAGCCTGTTTGGTACTTCTGATCTCGTTCTCAAGTTTTGTCTCGTAGTTTAACTGCTCGTATTTGTTTATTAAAGCGGCCTTGAGTAATTTCCAGCTGGTCGTGTAAGTCCTCACGTTTCTAAACCATCTCAGGGCTGAACCCTCCAGAAGGTCTGAAAATCCTTGAAGTAGTTCCTTTTCAGTGGTGCCCCTCGATTGAACCTTGTCCTCGACGTTTTCAATAAATTCCAAAACTTTTCCTGTGCCGTCAAAAGATATTTTCCACTTGAACAGAGTTGGTTGAGTATTACTCCTTCCGCTCGACTGGAAAATGTCGCTTGAGAAAGCTCTTTGTCGTGATATTTGCATTATTGCTGATTCGTTTAGGTGTTCCTCCATATTTTCCGAAGTTGGTGGCTGAAAACTTGATTTTGACGTTGCCGGTGCTGTTTCATTTTTTTCGGAGTTTTTCCTCGCCAAGTTGCTGTTTCCAGGATCTATGTGTCTAGACGTGCTCTCATGAGCGTCCTGTTCTATGTTTTCCCGATTTGGAGAAGGTTGCCGATGTGATTTGTTGTTCCCGTTGAGAGATTCGTCCTCGAAATCGTAATTAGAGTTGTTTTTCTTTTTCGAATTTTTGGTTTTTCTTGGTGCCATTTTTTTTGTAGTGATCCGGAAATGTGTATTATTTTATTTTTTTTCTACCTATTAAGTACGATATCTTTAGTTGCTAAGCCTGCTTGGCGCGTCGGAATCGATCTGTCTCCGCGGATAAATAATGACCAGTTTGTATTATGTGAAAACTATGTTTGGAAATGTACAAAATATGCGTAAACTTAAGGAAAATTATTGCTATAAAAGAAAATTGTTGTGTCTTGTGTGTGTGGTTCGGTAGGTTGGTTGATGGTGCGATGCGATGAATATAAAATATTTATTTTTTTAACCCTTGGAGTAAATGGGTATTTTCATGGATGCATCTGTCTCTTTTGCAGGATTTTCGGCGACATCGACCTTAAAGTACTATAACTACGAAACTACTACACCAATCATAAAAAGAACAACTGCACAATGATTGCATTGAAATTTCGAATATAGAATATTGAAATATCATTTTGTAAAACAATTAGATAATTATGAATAAATATGAGAACGTCAAAGAAGTGAAAAAAACGCAGAACCAGATCTGGTCGTATCATACTCAACGGATAATTGTTTCAGAACCAGATTTGGTCGTATCATACTCAAGGGGTTAAAATGTGTTATACACAGTAAAATAGGGTGGGTGGGTGGGTTGTTGTACTTGTATTTTATTGTTATATTTTTTGAAAAAAAATTCTGCCCCTAAGTTGGGTGTCAAAACTGCAGCCAACGTGGGCTATATAAGATAAATAACAATAATAAGCCCCGCGATTGGGCGACAAAACTGCAACGCCCAGAGCGGCTATGTTAGTTTTATTATTTAAAAAAATGTACAATTTATTCGAAATTGATGTGTATCTATTTAGTTTGAAAAAAATTGAGCCCCAAGTTGAGGCGCCAAAAACTGCAACGAAACCGCTCTATTATTGATGTTTATTTATGCGAATTTATACTATGTTGATATTATTATTATTATTTAAGCAAAAACAGCGTTTTGGTGGCCAATAAGAGATGTCTACCTATTATTGAGGGATAATGTAGCTACAAGGAGCATAGGGCGCCAGGCCACCAGGCGCTGGGCGGTTCGCTGGTTGTGCAAGCAGATCCTGTACCGGAAACAGGCTTCTGCGCGGCGAATTTTACGGGAGTACAGGGTAATCGCTCGAGAGGCTGGCTGCTCATTCAAGTAAGTTTATCGGAGACGGGTCGTGGGAAGAACTCTCAGAGCGCGCGAATCTGCGCGCTATTTAAAAGTGCGATGTCCTGCGTGAAGTGAGACTCGCCTTGATGAGGCGTCCGGTATATGGAGAGGGAAGAGTTTAAAATCTGGTGAAATTCTGCGTTCCAAATGTCGAGATGCAACTATATTTTTTCTACTTTATTTCTGGCTCGTAAACTGTCTCCGCGCTCGGCTGGCGGCGACAAAACAGAAATCGGCGGGGCCGTGATCAGCGCCCTCTCGACGGGCGAACCGACTACTAGGGGGTACTATGATTCACTCCGCGGCCGATAGATGGCGCTTTGCGGGAGGCGACGTCTGCCCAAAAGAATGACTAATCGTGTTATAAAAATAAAATGTGGAATTATACGGAATGGGAATATACCTCAAAGGAAATTAGGAGAATCAAATAAAATCTGGGATATTAAACAAATGAGAAAATTGATAATTATAATTGGAAATGGACGAGGAGGATGCCACAGATGGGAACGGCACATTATAATTGACAGACTAATTGAGGAAGGAAGATAGAATATATTTAGGTAAGGTAACTAGAGGGAGTAGGTATATGAATGGAAGAGGATAATTAAATATATATTTCTCCTTTTATTTTGTGTAGTTTCTTTTTACCCCTTTTCCCTTCAAAAAAATAAATGAAATTATACTCAATGTTGAAGTGGTTTAAAATATGCGCTTTATTTCTTTACGACATATGGAAGGTAAATCAAAGAAAAAGTATTGAAGACGAATATTCTTAATTATATTTTCCAGTCTTATCTTATCAAAGAGAAAACGTAAATCGAGCCTAATAAGATATTTAGAATAATATTCAAAGTTGTATTTTACGGTTTTATTCTACAACAGAGGAGAACGTAAGTCAACATAAAGAAAATATTTAAAATGGTATTTAAAATTATATTTCGCAGTTTATTTCACGAAGAAAACATGTAAATCAAATATGGAAATGTTAAAAACAATGTTTAAAAGAATTTATATTTTACAGTTTCCTTTATGGAGGAGAAGAATGTAAATTGAGATAAAACAAAAAAAAATGTTTGAAAACGATATTTAAAAAAATCATATTTTATAGTTTCCTTTATGGAAGAGGAGAACGTAAATTAAGATAATGAAAAAAATGTTTTAAAACGATATTTACAAGAATTATATTTCACAGTTTCCCTTATGGGAGAGGATAACGTAAATCAAAATAATAAAAATGTTTAAAACAATATTTACAAGAATTATATTTTACAGTTTCCCTTATGGGAGAGGATACCGTAAATCAAGATAAAACAATGTTTAAAAAATAATATTCAAAATTATATTTTCGGTTTCCTTTGTGGAAGAGGAAAAATAGATCAATATATAAATGTTAAAAAAAAAAAAAAACTATATTTAAAACTATATTTTACAATTTCCTTTTATGGAGGAGGAAATGTAAATCAAAATAACAAAAAAAATATTTAAGAACGATATTTAAAATTATATTTTCACAATTTTATTTTACGACCTTTCACCCCTGCGGGTTATGACCATTATTTCTAATCTCGCTCTTTTATGGCGAATGCTAGTATTAATTTTTGTTTTTTTAGAAATTAGGATTGCTTATACTAGTATCGCACCGTACCTATTGCACCAATCTTACCGGAACACGTAAGAATTTTTATAAGTTTTATTTGGGTATGTTATAAAGAATTTCTAGGGGTACCTATTTCAGCGTATGGGAAATCACCATTGTAATAAATAAGGTACTTATTAATTAAAGTTTTTATATGCGAGGTAGTCACGTTCCTCCGAAAGAACCCTAGCCAAACTCCGTCTACCTTATGTCCGGTTTGTACAGCCGGTTTTATATATATAATTTAATTATTTCTTACATGGAGAAATGGGGAAATTGAAAGAACCAGGAACAGAAAATATGAAATCAAAATGTGTGAGCCCCAACCGATTGTGTCGCGCTACCTCTCTTGAATAATGAAGGAGAATATATTGGCTATTTTTCTATATAATTAAATATTTATATGGCCCTACGGCCTGCCAAATTACAAAACGAATACCACAGTATTCCTATCTAAATAATGAGATCTAATTATATAAAGACAATGAACATGATATATGCTATGAAAATAATTTCCAAAAAAATAAAGAGAGAATTTAATCCTAAAATTTAATCGAAGAAAGGAGAAGAATTACATAAAAAAAGAAAGGCAAAAAAAAGAACCAGTCCCCGAACCGAACGGTGCGTTTTCTGTAATGACGGAAAAACACCTTATAGTTTCTGGAGACATGAGCTAAGTATCCTCTATATATAATTAAATTCCTACCTTGGAAATCTGAGCACTGAATTTAACACATTAAAATTCTTTTTAAAATCCGTACAAACTAGAGTGATTCGAAGTAGGGTTTTCTTCTATCTGAGCGGCGGCCCGAGGCGAACCCGCCCCGGACCGCTCACAACCCAAAAGTAATGACCGGCGAGTATATTTCTTTGGACGGCTTGCGATTATCGGATACGATTTCTACCTACCTAATGGCCTTCTAGAATATTCCAAAATGCATTAGTGCGTAGAGCGCGTCTGAATTTATTTATAGAGAGCGTTTGGCACTCATTGTTTGACTTTAATTATTTTAGCTTTTATTTATTTATGTTTACTATTATTTATTACTTATGAGAGGAAAGGACACATCGTAGATGGTTGCAACACAGGGTGTTGCAAACGTCACCTTGTCGGACTCCTCTTTGGATTGGTATAGGGTCTGTTAGTTCTTTCAGCTGTATAGTCATTGTTGCCGCTTTGTACAAGCTCTTCAGGATCTGTATATACCGGTAGTCTATATGACATCGATGTAGCGATTCGGTGACTGCCCAGTGTTCTATGGAGTCGAATGCTTTTTCATAATCGACGAAGGCTAGATAAAGGGGCCTATTGTATTCTTCGGACTTTTGGATAACCTGCCGAAGTGTGAAGATGTGGTCGATCGTTCCAAAACCCTTCCGAAATCCTGCCTGTTCCCTGGGTTGATATTCATCCAGTCTTTGTGTCAAGCGTGTAGTCAGGATTTTGGAGAATACTTTGTACACCTGACTTAAAAGTGAAATAGGACGATAATTTTTCAGAAGGGTCTTATCGCCTTTCTTATGGAAAAGCACAACGATGCTGTTAGTCCAATCCTTGGGTACTTCACCAGTGAACAAGACCTCGTTGAACAGCAGACTTAGCTCCTTTACGATAGCTCTGCCTCCAGCTTTTAGTAATTCCACAGTAATGCCGTCCTCACCCGGAGCCTTGAACTTCTTGGTGCGCTTCAGTGCTTGCTTCACTTCATACGTACTAATTTCAGGAATATCTTCCGTGTAGTGTCGCTTGATAGGCGCACGCCTGTCGCTTAAATCAAGGGCAGTGGGCTGTTGTGTGGTGGTTGAGTATAGATCACTGTAGAATTTCTCTGTGATTTTCTTGATCTCACAGATGTTACTTGTCGGGTTGCCGCTGTTAACTCTCAGGGTGTTTAATATATAATAATAATATATATTATTATATATAATAATACTGGTTATAATAATACTGTTGTTGTCTAATTCATATTGTAATAAAATTAAACTTTAAACGGCAGGATGCGTATATTTGTTATTCTAAAATGCGGCAACTCTTACGATACGTGGCTTGTTTGAAACTCGAATTCGAAGGCTCACGGCGACCTGCGTTTGCAATTTGATTTTTAAATTGAATGAGATGACGCGCATTGGAAATTCAAATTTTCATTGCGTTGCGTCGCATATTAATAGGATTTTTCGCCAACTGCCCGTCTACTTTATATGTCAAACGAATATTCAGATTAAATGACTATGTATAATTCTTATAATGAATAGAAATTTATTTTCATGCGGGAAACGAAATGATAATTTCGTTTTCCGTGTGAAAATACATCAATCATTTAAAATTATTTGAATCGTTGCTAAGTGATATTTACCTACAGATGGAATAAGTCTCTGGCTACTTGCCGGGAAAGTCTTGAAAGGGTGACAAAACTGATTCTTTCACATGTTTATAGCTGGACTTTTAAAAGTTGTATCAATTATATTATTTTCATCCCATCTATTCGAAAAGGACGACTTGGTTCGCCTTTAAGGGCGCCCAAAAGTGGTATTTTCTATAAGAAACTTTATTTGTGCGCCGCAATTATCTTTACGGCTCACTTTTTGAGTAAGTGCGCCGCAATTTATCTTTGCGGTACACTTTTTTAATTTGGAACATCTTAGTTTTCAGCGCCGAACAAATCGAATGCAAATATTGTTTGAATAAAGACTAGCTGGTACGACGGCCCCTAGTCGCGCCGCTGGCTAAATAAAAAAAAACAAGTGAAATTAAAAACGCGCGAACTTCAATTGTTATTGCCGCCCGCGTTTTCGGCAATTTTCACGGATTGTAAGAAATTCATCGTTTTGTTTTGAAAAATGAGTTCTTCAAGTGACAGTGAAAGTATAGATTTAACTCCTGAAAGCATTAGAACTGAGGCAAGAAATGTGATGGATTATCTATTACCTGCAAAATCCCGAGAGAAATATATGAAAGCCTATGGAAATTTCATTGAATGGAGAAATGCAAGAGGCGCCAAGAATCTGTGTTTTTGGCCTACTTCCAGTACTTAGCCACAACTAAACAACCACCCACTCTTTGGAGTACCTACTCAATATTAAAATCAACAGTCAGTTGTAATAACGACGTAAACAAGCAGAATATGAAATCTACAGCAATCTCAATTCCTAATAAAACTGTAACAATAAATATTCATAATTGCGAAAATGTCTCAAATGTAAATATAAGTGTTTAGTTGTTTTATTATTAGATAGTATTTAATTTCAATTTAGTTGATACTCTATGTTTTATTAAATAATATTACAATAAAATATGAGGCGCCTTTTATTTTCTCATAGAGGGTGATGAAAAGTAGAGTGTATCACTCGGGCGCAAAATATTTTTGGCTCGGGCGCTTTTTTGAATCCCTCGCTACGTTCAGGATTCTACTAAAGAATCCCTCGCTTCGCTCTGGATTCAAATAAGCCCTCGCCGTAAAAAAATATTATTTTGCTCCCTTGTGATACAACCTACTATTGTTTTACTTCGTATTCAAATTTCGATGTTTTAAGTAAATTGATTGTTTTGCCTAGTTTTTCACACTGGAGATATTAAAACCTGCAGCGAGCTCTTCGACTACTCGTAGGGGTCAGGCACAGCGTCGCGGCGTTGCTCGCAAGTCGCCACGACTAGTGCTTAGGGTCCCAGGGCGCCTGGTTGCGCTCACACTGACACACCGCCGACCATCTCAAGTTATTAAGTGTGACATCGGATGGTCTGCCCGTTCGTTCGTATTCATTCGGGAAAAGAACGACTTCTACTGGATATGCGGATATACATACCCTGATTATTCTCCTATTATAGAATATTATGTGTAGAATATAGAATATAGTAAAATTTTTGATGTAACTATCGTTCGGAAATATTATGAAATCGAAATATATTTATTGCTCGGATTATGTTGTTACATTTATGACGAATTCGTATTTAACAATTCCCTGTTATTATAACAGATTGACCTTTTTAACTTATTAGGTAAGTTTGTAACGTTTAATAATATGTAAAGTTAAATAGTTGCTATAATTATTGCACAGGCTGACCTATAATATCTGACCAATTAATAATGATTATAATAAAAAAAAATAAAAAGAAACCCAAAACGTTAATAAACAAAATCATATAAAAATCTTTCGTTATTTAAACATTGAAATCATCAATCAAAGGACATAATATAAGATAATGTTCCGCAAAAATGAGTAAAATGAAATTGCTGAAAAAATCCAGAATTAGATTGATACTTTTAGGGTAGCAAATTAATTATACACTATTAACAATAAAAGACTTTATAATATTTATACATAATATATTTATTATTATTTATACATAATATAAATATTTATACATAATATAAAAAATATAATTTATATATATATCTTTTATAATAATATTCTAAATTTAAAATTCTGTCATTTAATACATTATAAATATTTTTTTATTAATAAAATAGTCAGTAAGCCTCAAAAATCCGTATAAAATAATTAGCATACAAAAATTAACGCCTTTTAAAAAACACATGTATTTATTATAAATAGGATAGAAAACGAATTTACCGCGTGAAATTTGTAGGACCCGACGTTTCGGTGACGTTGCAGCCGCCGTTGTCAAGGGTAAACTGAAGAGCTGTCAGTCCGTTGTTTTGCGGGTAGGCCGCAAACCGCTGCCGCCACTGCGTAGGTTATAACGGTGGTGGGGGGCCGGGCTCGGAGCGCGGGAAATTTTAAAATCCGTCTTGCACACAACACTCACTGTATCCTGTTTTACGTCTTTGCGTTCGGCGTTCGGCGGCGGGAACATTTTAAGAAGAGGGTTCCACGTAGAAGAGAGTTTGTAGCCGTCATCTCTATTGAAGTTCGGAGTTCTTCTTATTTCAATGGCTTCCCGGATCGGAAATAAGAAGAACTCCGAACTTCAATAGAGATGACGGCTACAAACTCTCTTCTACGTGGAACCCTCTTCTTAAAATGTTCCCGCCGCCGAACGCCGAACGCAAAGACGTAAAACAGGATACAGTGAGTGTTGTGTGCAAGACGGATTTTAAAATTTCCCGCGCTCCGAGCCCGGCCCCCCACCACCGTTATAACCTACGCAGTGGCGGCAGCGGTTTGCGGCCTACCCGCAAAACAACGGACTGACAGCTCTTCAGTTTACCCTTGACAACGGCGGCTGCAACGTCACCGAAACGTCGGGTCCTACAAATTTCACGCGGTAAATTCGTTTTCTATCCTATTTATAATGTCAAACAACCGCGATAGTCTTCGATTTCACACATGTATTTATTTAATTTTATTTATTTTAAAGCAGTTTACGAAAAAATACAATTTGCAAAAAACATGAAATAAAACATTAAACTGAATTACGTAAACCACAGTAAAAAATTAAACTCTTATATGATGATGTTTATTATCTAATATCGCCCAACTAAGCGAAGCTTGTGCTTCGGCAGACATTCTATAAACACAGTATACATTAATTATTATAAAAGTAAAATAAAATAAAAATCACAAGTAAATAGGTAAAATTTAAAAATATAAGGAATACGTAGTGATTGTAATCAGAGTGGTTATTAAAAATTTTGTTTAAAATAATTATAATCATATAATAATAATATACACATTATATAAAAAAATAATTTTATATAAAAAAAAGCTCAAAAAAATCTATATAAAAACATAACCAATATCATCAATCATAATCCCACTCAAATCATAATTTTATTTAGTCAGTTATAAAAATAATTCACAATGGTAAATAATATAGTTCAATCAATTGCAAGGTTTAAAATAGTTCAAATAGTCAAATAGTAAAATAATTCAAAAATAGTCAAAAATCGACAAAGTTTTGAAGATATTAAAAAACTAGTAGGTACTCAGTTAAATATTTTTAAACAGTTTTTTGTCTAAAAGAGCGTTACAATCACCTGGGAGCCACTACTTTAACTCTTTTTAGAAACTTGCTGACTGGACGTCTCTTTACAAACAGGAAGGAATAAAAAAATATTTTGAAAATATTCCTGCAATCAATAAATGTAGTTTTTATTGGGCCATACGTATTATTTTTTTCAATTTAGAATTTTAGGTGGTTCAATATCTTAGTTGCCATGTATAGCGTACATTTTTGAAAATTTTTACGATGTGGCGTCGGCAAAAAAATGTTTCTGCATGGCGACAACTTCGTGAGAAGATCGTAAAACAATCAAAGGCAAGTGACAAGCAATTTGATACTAAAATGTCCACGATCTCGATAGAGAGGGCTGCTTAGAAAACTATATTGTTTCGGATTTATGTACTTACATTATGTGATAATTTATTTACTTGACACATTATATAATAATATGGTTATGCTGAGTCCATTTACCGTTCCTTTCACCTTTGAGCCAAAGTGTCTATCTTTTTGGCTTCTTGAACTTCTTGACTGTTTGGCTTCTTGGCCCGCTAAGTAAATATTTCTTTGTATAGTTACTGGCCAGTGAGTATTCGTGCGTGGCGGAAATAGAACAACGAACTGCCAAACAGTTTGAGACCGTTTGAAGGTTGAAAGATAGTTGTGAGTATTTTAAATCGCGTTTTGTTGCAGAAACGCTAAGGAATTGAAAGAGCAATATAGAAATAATTATTTTGAATTTGATAGAGTTTTGCAAGAGAAAAACAGCAGAATACATTATAATCTCTCTTGAAAATGCCATTCGATGAGTTACCTGGCTAACAGGTCAAAAATTTGCTTCTTCTTTGATTGATGTCTCTTAAACGAGTGCATTATTTGTTAATACGGTATAGATACATGTTTATTGTCATTATGTATATCCTTTGTGCTTGCACGTTTATAGGTGGAGAGTATAGGATAGTTATAGGAGAGTTTATAGGTGGTGAACGGTTTCGTGCAGCTTGGGCCACAAGAACCATTTTGTTCTCTGATCGGTTCAACTCACGATTCAGCTCCTATTCAGAAGCCTCCTCGAGTGGAAGGCTACTTTTACTCCCTTGTCTCAGGCCTCAGAGCTGGTGGCCGGTTTCTCCCGGCATGATTGCATCCCGGCGCCACTCGACGGTTTGCGCACCGGTCGGCGAAGCCAATCGGTTGTGCATTCTGACTAATTGCTGAAGAGGTCTGGAGACTATGGAAATACACTGTTTACTAAGCAGCGGAGGTGGATTTTCATCTGTTGTCATACATGTTGTCATCTTGGGCCACTTGACTCCGTGTGGCACTACGGGCAAAGAACGCCCAGGTCCGCGATAAATTCAAACTGAATTACCGTCGTAATACAACAGGTAGAGGTTGCGTAAGCGACTTCAGACTCGTAACCAGTCGGGAGGACGGAGATATCCTACCAAAACTGGTAGTTAGGGGGTGATGGTGGTACCTTTCCCGTTGCCCCGCCGTTAGGAGTTGGTCTATAACGGATTGCTGGTGAACTAGACAGTAGATAGTCTTGTCCCCAAGTCTTCTACGCTTATCCCACGACTGAAAGAACGATCTATATAGTTATACCAGCCTGGGGTGACGGGTTCGCCCGTTGTAGTAGACACCGCCATCTTGTCATTATTTATAGGAATATCTAAATATACTGTCACCAGATAGTAATTCCAGATGAAGAAAAATTCGACTTTATTTGTCCAAATAAATGACAAAACTAACGTATATTTTTTTATAATGATTAAGTAAACATAAAGACTTTGTTTGTTGATTTGGATTAATTTTTTAATATGAATACCTGATTACGCGAACTCACTTTTACTTAAAGAAAGTGATTTTTAATTCGTATCTGCACTAACGTCCGATGTTAGATGTGTACACCTTTTGAAAATTCTTAGTGTACCCACTTATGTAAGTGATCAAAAACAATGATGGTCTTTCTCTTTATCGAAGTGTTCTTTCACATTTCATCAGTTAGTCGCCTCTAGCATTTGTTTTTGTTGCTGACGTAATTTAACCCTTGGAGTAAATGGGTATTTTCATGGATGCATCTGTCTCTTTTGCAGGATTTTCGGCGACATCGACCTTAAAGTACTATAACTACGAAACTACTACACCAATCATAAAAAGAACAACTGCACAATGATTGCATTGAAATTTCGAATATAGAATATTGAAATATCATTTTGTAAAACAATTAGATAATTATGAATAAATATGAGAACGTCAAAGAAGTGAAAAAAACGCGGAACCAGATCTGGTCGTATCATACTCAACGGATAATTGTTTCAGAACCAGATTTGGTCGTATCATACTCAAGGGGTTAACTTTAATATGTAAGATTTACCTTGAATTCTTAACAATTAAATTAATTTTATTTTTAAAATATATGTACTTCATTTCATTTTATCTATAATATAATGTTATTGTCTGTTATTCCTGGTAATCGTTATTCTGATATTCTTGGTACATTTGGTAATCTACGACCTGCAAGTGGACCGCCAGATTTGGCTAAGCAAACAGTTGGATTACATAATCCGTTTGCCGACAAGCGATAACTGAATAAGTTTGAACAAGCGATCCGCTGCAGCGTTTTGAAGTGTAGTAAACCTGCGGATTTGAGATATGCCGCTCGCCCCACTTAGATAGGCTAAGTCGAAAATTCACATAGAAAACCAGTTTGGCCTCTAATGTGACAACCAGTTCTTTCACTCCTTGCCAATTCAAATAAACATCTATCTATTCGAGATACACATACATACATGCTTGACAATGTATCGCAGTGCGCTCTCGATAAGTGTTGTATTGTCGATAATTTATCATCTGTATTTCGATAATAAAATATTATATTATTATTTTCACAATAATAGATCCTTCATAAATTTATATTTTTAATTTGTTTGGAGTGAAATGAAACACAAAAATACTGTGAGTTCTTTCATAGTATTTACATAAAAAAATCGTTTCTATAATTAACTACAAAACCTTTCTCAATAATCGAGAAAGCTACAGATTGGATTCTGGAGGTTGATTCGGTCTCTAAGCAGTATAAATTCCCTGAAAGTCTCGGATGCACAGCCCTCCGTCCAGATATAACTCTTTACTCTGTATCTCGGAAGGTGGCTCTTATTGTAGAATTAACTGTTCCATGGGAATCAAATATCCCAAAAGACCACGAGTACAAATTAAATAAATACCATGATCTTGCAAATGCCGTAACCCGGAACGGCTTCACTGTTCACCTTCACGCGGTGGAAGTTGGCGCTCGTGGCCTGCCAGCTAAATCTCTATTTCACCTCTTTAAAGATCTTGGCCTTTCCAGAAAAATAATCAACTCTTTCTTAGAAAAATTATCTAAAACTGCGATTTGCGCATCTCAAATTCTATGGCTTCGAAGGGGGAGTGAATGGGTGGTAAGGTGAATGCTCACATGTGGCAAGACAGCTGTCCTAAACCTACCACAGCCGGTTCGTAAGTCCGGAATCCACTGCTCACCCCCCAGAAGTGTAAAAAAAATAGTATTATGATGGGCCCGACTCCGGTCGGTGAATTCCATGGCAGCTCCGTTTGTATTTATTATAATGTACTGGTTTTGAGGTACACATGGAAACGTAAAGCCATGAACAAATGTCGATTTCGCAGACATGTTTGTCTGTCATCTAATCAATAGGTTAGGTTGCCTATTTTTGTTGGTGAAAGAGAAATGTTGGGGACATTATTCCTTACGATAAATTTACATCTTATTCAGGCATCCTTTTTAGTAGAGTTTAGTCCTATACTATATTATACTTCTTCGAATTTATCATCGAATCTCAGTGGCTTGTAATATGGATCGAATCGAAGAAGCGATGCACGCTCTTTGAAAGCCATTAAATTTGTGTTTTTGGTATCTTATTGGAAAAATAATTTCACCACCACCATAAGCGACCATATAATCCACCAAAAGCGACCAAAATAAGCCATCAGTGCAAAATGCATTTCCTCTACAAAAGTGATCAACTCAAAATGCATTATAGCCTACAAACCCCACCAGGCATGGCAAATATAAGTCTCCGGATCAACCTGCATCGCATTATCATAATTATTGGTGGTTTTTAGCTTGACTATATGTTTCAAACTTATAAAATATAACTATAATATACTAAAACTTTTGAAAGAAATATAATTGACCGGGTGAGTAAATACACAAAAGAGCTAACTCGCGAGTAAATATTTGTTAGTATATCGAAATTATTTTATTATTCACTCAGTTGCCAAATTATCACCACCTCTCCTGTCTACCCTAAAAGAGGCTAGTCCCAGTTGGGTGACAGCATCAAATAGGCAAAAGGTGAAGGTTTTGCCATTCGGTACCTGATTTGGTAAGAAAAATCAATGTTTTATAGTAATTAATTCTTCAATAAATAAATAAACAAAATATCGAAATAAGCTCTCTGCTTTAATTTTAGATGTGTTTAATATTACTTTTTGGTAAAAGATCATTTTCCCTGTTTTCACCTTGCTAAATATGAAAATTCTGGTTGCCCAAGCGAAGTCCTGAGCGGAAGTGAGATATTCAAGATGGCGCCCAATATGGCGCCGAACCTCGAAATCGGCACTGTAAAGCCCACTTTTAACATAGGAAGGCATCCCAAATATCTAGTTGTATGTTTCTGAGCATGAGGAATTCATAAGTACATTGTAAAAATAACATTGTTTGGGTTTTGCAAGATACACTGTAAAAAAATATTCGTTGGATTTTGCAAGATACTACGTTTTGGCTGTGTCTCAATATGTCCCAAACCGAGCGTGGTGTGTCTTAATATGTTTTTATACCAGAGGATTTCTTAAAATATTTTTAAAACAATGTTTGGACTAAACTATAATTTGAATCTTTTCCAAAATGAAACAAACAAGCGACTTAATTAAAAAAAAAAAACAGAAGCTCTAAAAATATTGTGTCTCTCCAGAATGCAAATTAAGGCGCCTGCGTTTGCGGTAAATACAGCGTTTTAAGAACGGGACGTTCTCTTTCTAACAACTGCACTTCTTTGAGCTACAAAGTCCTTTATAGCGGCAAACAACGTCTTAGTAATAGGATCTATTGTAATGAAGCATGGAACAATTTGCTTTCCGTCAATGGTTAAGCTGCAATATTCAAGCAATGGAATATGTCGATATACAGGGTGAGTTTTAATTAACCGGCGTCCTTCAAGGGGGTGAATGAGTAAAGCAACTGTTATTTTTTAATTTTTTTTTTTTATTACAAAATCTGAAGAATTTGACTGTTAAATAAATGTTTGACAAGCGTTTGAGCGTGCTGCGCCATCTATAGGTGGATAAAATATCGCAAATAAACGATATTAATGGTATTTTACCTACCGCTAGATGACACATCGTGCTCAGCGCTTTTGATACTATTTAATAAAAAACTAATTAAAAAAGAAAGTTTTTTATTTTTTATTTTTGAGTCCCACAAATTTTAAATTAAAGTTGCTTACTTGCCCGTAATGATTCACCCCCTTCAAGGATGGCGGGTAATTAAAACTCACCCATTATGTATTTTAACGTTCACTAGTTTTTCATTATCCGATCCAATATTAAATAAAATTGACCCAGTTTTCTATATATAAAATGTATAAAATGCGCTAGATTTCGAGCTATTGCGATCGGCTTAAAGTGCATCAGGAATACCTAGCCACAAAATATTATAATCTGAACGGAATTGGGGCATGCGCTTGTCTAGCGATCCGTGGATATTCCCTATGTTTTCAAACGAATTTAAAATACTTGTCTAAAGAGCGATAAATTTATGCTTATCCAAATCGGAACGGTATTTCCACATTCAACTGTAGAACAAAGTAGAGGGTTATGCATACGAATTGTGGAACACTTCATCTTTAGATATTGTTATAATACTCTGTGATAGTGATAATGCATTTGATAATGATTTATACAAAGTTAGTTTTTAATTAGTGACATACTTGTAGTGAGTGAATCAGCATGGCAAAATATACAACTTTTGATAAAATAAAAAAAATAAAAATTCAGCTTTCTTTTGGTAAATTTGTAAGTCATATTTATTCCAGAAAAGTTTAATAAGCATCTAGTGCGGTGCGCCATCTAGCGGTAGGTAAAATATTGCTAATATAATAAAGCATCGTGCTCATTTGTTCTTTTTATACATCTTTTTTCAGATTTTGAAAAAAAAATGTTTCGTTTTTTCCAATTTATTTTATCAATAGTTTCTGAGTTCGTCATATTGATTTACCCACTACAAGAATGTCACTAATTAAAAATTACCCTTGTATTTTGTGAAAATGTCCAAAATGAGATGACAATATTATATTGAAATCTGATTATCGGACAAATTAGGGCTATAGATATATCTTGTTCTTTTTTGAGAAATACGTAATGGTTATTGATAAAGTGCTTTTTTGCGATTGCGAAAGGCACTGCTGCCTCTAAAGGCAGCAGTGCCTTTCTGGTCCTAAGATCACAAGTTCTTCATCGAGCCTTCGCGGTAGGTTAGCCACATATTAAAGTATATTATATTTTAACATACACAATAACTATGGCGTGGACACATTTTATAAGCTCGCCTTTTTTTATTTAAAATAAAAAGTTGTTTATTATTATTATTATTATATGATGCCTTCACTTGATGTCACCTAGATTCTTCACATATTTTGTGTATTTGCCTACTATGGGGGATAGCTTTTTAGATGATTTACCTGACCATAATGACTTTCTGCATTAGAATTTTCACGCGAGGTTGGCTGCAGACTATCTAGGCTTCATTATTCCTGGGTTAGAGCTTTGGCGAGAGATTGGCCATAGATTATCGATTCTATTATTCCTAAATTAGAGCCTTCTCGAGAGCTTGGCCGCAAACCATCGGTAGCTTACGCAGACTATCTAGAAAGAAGCGGTAAGTACATTTTACATCGAATTTTAACTCGATTACTCGATATTACATACAGCTTAAATTTGAGGAACAAAATTAAATGTGTTCAAATAATGACACATCTCCACGGAAAATATACAATACGCATTATATGCAACATACCTCACTGCCTGCCTGCCATGGCACTTTTTGAAGGTCCAACCTACTGTATTAGAAGTGTATTTTAATTTTCGTTCCAATTTCGAAGAAAATGTTTTTCAAAGATATTTTTCGAATATATTTTTATCCGGCTTTTCGTACATAATCGATTTGTTATTGTATTTTGTAACGTAGGGTGTCCGGCCGTATGGCCGGCTCCCGGACTATAACACTAGATGTTTTTCATGGAAATATTTTTTTAAAACTGAAAGCACGGTATCGAGCCTTTTCTTATTACCATCGACTAAAATGCTATTGTTAATTAATTGAAGTATATTTATGAACAATACCTACATATATTTTATTGAAGTCTCACTTAACGCTTATCTTAGAGAGTTAGTAATTTGGTAAGTGACATTTGTTCAGGTATGTATCAATCTTTCTGCATCGAACTATTTGCTTGAAATAAGCTACATAAAAGCTCAAAAGAGATTGATCATATTATTATATAATAATGTGAAATGACATGATCTGATTGTATCCTGTATTTAACTTTAGCTGAATGATTAACATTAGTAAGCATGTGAAAGGTTAATAACTGCAGCTGGCAGTTTAAATTATATGATTTTAAGTTCAACGAGATACCAGCTCTATAATTAGGCTACTGAATATTCCGTTAAAGGGGAAATAATGATATTGTAATCGTAATAGCTTTCCGTAATAAGAAAGTTCAGGAATTGTTTATATGATTCCAAGAAATATACGAAGTGCTATGGTTATAATTCTTGCATTTTATTCATACAGTTTACATACGATTTACCTATGAATAATTATGCGAGCATATGTTACAAATGATGCGGCCATACACCACCATCACATCACGTACTTGGTACGAGTAGAGGGCTTAAATATAGCCTTATACTGGTTGTAGCTTTTGGCAGAATACTGTAGGAAGAAGAGGAAGACGGTGACATATTTTTCACAATAAATTTGCAGTTGATGTTGCCAATAGAGAATGATTAAACAATAGTAAAAGCTCATAAAACAATAGAAAAATCTTTTGACAAAACAAAAATCACCGTTTTTTTTATTATTTTTTTGTTCGTAATAATAGTAAATAAAATAAGTCAAATAAAGCTGTTATTCAGGAATATTAAGTAAAACCATTAGGATGCAATCATACTCCGTTTGACCAGCAAAATGAAATAAAAAAAGTACCTCAAAAACTATTAAATATCGCTAAACATATATTGAAATTATTTTGAGAGGAAATGAGATCCACTTTTAAACACCGTGCCGTTACAGCTTTGATTCTGTGAAACGATTAAAATAATAAGGTAAACAATTATGAGCATTCAAAGTATGATTGTATGTGTTTTATGGGTATTTCGACTATTATGCATCTGTATGTGTAATGGATATAAAAATGAGGGCGTATTTTATTGTAAGAGTATATTTAATACAGGTATTAGTTAGTAATTATTACTTTTTTGATTCTTATTAATCTTAAAAATGCTTCAGATTTAAAGAGCAAAATATCAACTCAACGAAGAGCTCGTTGTATAAGGTGAGTTTTCTGTGTAGGAAATATGTCAATCTGCTATTCAAAGAGGACAATATTATTGAGAAAAAATCTAGAAGCAATGCCTAAGCGATTTGACATACTTTGACAACAGTAAAAAAATATAAATCACTGCCGTGAAGTGCGTAGCAGACAGAGGGGATAAAAATAAAGTTATTTAAAGGTGAAGGTCTGCAAGATTGAGTACCTCCACTTCTTTCCACCTGCCTTAAGGTTCAAAACACAAGTGAAGGACGACTCTCGGAGAAGTGAGAAACTTGAACCTCATCGCCGTCTTTGTTTGTCGGCGCTCGTAAAGTGTGTCACGAAGTGAAGGAAAATTATGAAAGAGAAAAGTTTTTAGAAGTAAAATTAATCCAAGCGTTGTGCAAGTTTACCAAAGGAAATTTGCCGCTCCTGTATGAATTATAAACAAGGAAAATTAATTGCTGTTCGCATTATTCGCGTGCGGTTATTTCTTAATTTTGTTTGTGTTACATACGTCCAAACCAGTAAAGATATTAAAAAGAATAAAAAATACGACTGCTGTTACAGAAAGTTAACTATTGTATTTATAATTATTTTGATTACGAGTTTTTGTTAAATATTTGTGGTTTTATGTATTTATCCATATAGATACATGCATATTTCCGGAATTTACTCAATCAGACCTTTCATTTGACACTAAACATGATATATTAATGTTAATTTATTGACATTTAAACATTTGGACATTTAGATAAATAATCACCTTATATTTGGGCAGTTAAGGTGAGTACCTTAGTGTCATAGAGTGTCATAGGATTTTGACACTTCAGATGACATAACGATTCTAACAATACCACACACTTCTAAATCGGTCCAAGAGTTTAGAAGTGATAAGGGAATAAAAACCGGAAAACAGACATAGATGAAATTCGAACACATAACACCCCTTTTTTGTCGGGCAGTCGTATAAAAACATTCCTCTTGATTACTTTGTCGTTAATATTGTTCTCATTTAAGGTAGTTTTTGCAGAAGCACGGTGTATATACACATTGAGTTTTATTGGTAACCACCACTACACATTAAATAGTTAACCAAAACAAAATAAAAAAATAGTTATCTATTATATATTTGTTTGTTCTACTATTTAATTCTGGAATACGTATATTAACTTATATTTTCCGTGAATTTTAGTATCCAACAACATCCATTTGCTATAGTATATTCAGGCGATAACCTCAATATCCTTCAGTTACATACATTTTATGGTATCTATTAATATCTTCGCTAACAATATCATAGCCGGGACCGTATATATCACAGACTACAGTTATAGGCCGTCTTTCAGGTTTCACTTTTCATCATATACAATGGCGCGGCTCGCGGCGACGCAAAGTCGGGTTGGGAGGGGACCGGCGGGGGCGGGGCGTAGGCGGGGCGGGGGAGGCTATGGCGGCTACCCATGAGGACATTATTAAACAAGGAATATCCGACAGGAAGGGCGGGAAGGAAGGACACTTCGGAGTATAAAGACCTCTGCGCTCGTGCTAAACAAAGACCTCGGGATCGGCGGACCTCTTCTGATTTAACTGCTCGTTTTTAAGATGGTTCTTTCGACGGAGCGGAGAGAAATTTTCATTTCGGCTAGCACGTTTATTTTTGAAAGCGATGCTCGGATTGTTGCGGTACCCTGGGTATACGAAGTGCTATATACGGCTCAGTGCACAGGTCGATGAATAATTTCTTACCGCTGCCAATCAAGGTCCACAGAATTTTCATAAACATTGAAATGATTAAGTACGCAGTCAGCAAATAAAATCTACGAGGGCTGGAGAAGGTTTGAATTTTAAGATAGCTCAGATAAGAACGGCATTCGCTCAAAGGCAAGCTTGTCACATTGCCCTCAAGTATACAATAAACTAGAAAAAGTTATTATATAATATTTTTATTTTTAAAACATGGTTCAATAATACTAAGGATACACCCGGCATTAATGCTCAAGGTATAACTATAAACCAAAAAAGACTAATCCACTGGTTGGTCACAATCGCTTTTTATCTGATTTATAATGTCAAATAACCGCGATAGTCTCCGATTTTAAACTTCTACTGAAAAACATAGTTTTAATTACCCTGTGTTAGTTTACCTATTTTTGTAATTGCGAATATTTTAAATTGATTTCACGGCATCCTGGTACGGCAAATGTATTATTTTATTTGTCATTAGGCAGTATTTAATTATACGTATCTGAGCCTACCTTAGTTCGGACGTGTCGTGCGATCCAGTTAGATTAGGTTTAATTAATTTGTATCCGTCACTATGATTTTTGAGAAATAACTAATTTGAATATAAATTTGAATAATTGGAGTTTAGTCATTCTGAGTTTTAATAATATAAGATTGGAGATTCACAAGAATGTCGATTTGAGTTTAGTCATTTTGAAACGGAGAATAAAATGTCAATTGTGGTTTAATTTGTTTAAAATACTCTGCCTATGAGAAATGTTATCTATTGTTATTTTTATTATTAATGTAATCTTTAATTAGGTGAAATATAACATGTATTTTTAAATCTTTACGTAATATTACTTTATAGCTAATCTCTAGCAACAAATTTTTTTTCTAAATACGTCAGCTCGCAATCTAAAATAAGTCGTAATCCCCCATCTAGGTGAATGCGTAAGCCTAGTTAGATTTGTGACGTGACTCGGGCTGCATGGGATTGGGATAAATCAATTTGTAGCTTTATTTTAATCAGGAAAAAAATATGTTTTCCTTGTGTATTCTTGGTAAGCATATGTAAATAAATAAATAGACAAACATATAATATAAAAAATAAACAGAGTAAAAGAGTTCAAACTGATTGCACTCTATCCTGGGTGTTGACCAGCATGACTGTAGCATGGAAGCAATCAGAATGGAAATACTTATCAAGACAGCCGCGCCTCTTTGTACCACATAAATAACAATTAGAGAAAGAGAAATATGTGGACGTATATTCAGTAGTACGGTAGGGTTGTTAGTAGCTCTTAAGAAATTAATAAATAATGTAAGTTTATAAAATGCAATATTTTGGCATACGCCGTAATAATATGACATTTCAGGAGTAACTAATAATATGACATTTCAGGAATCACAAAAATCCTTCAAAATCCAAATAATTTTTATTAAAACCTTTAAAGATATGATAAAGGAGAAATGGAATAATAATATCTTAAGCGAGCAAATTATACTACAACGTAACCAACCAAGCAAAATCTGTACACTTAAAGTACAGTATATGGACTAAATATGGACACTTAATTTAAAAAAAAGAATAAAATCGTGGAATAAATGCATCTAAAAGGATATATTTGATTAATTTGACCTTTCAAAACATTAACATGCGCCTAAAATGTGTATTAAGGTAATCTCATAAACGCAGCTGCAACATCACCGAAACGTCGGGTGCTACAAATTTCACGCGGTAAATTCGTTTCTATCCTATTTATAATGTCAAACGACCGCGATAGTCTTCGATTTTATAAATCTCCTAAAATTTTACATCTCGCTTTTACAGCAAAGATTTTTTCGATTATTTCAAACTTAAAAAAATGGTGAAATGCTTAAGTATGAACCCTGGTTCATAAAGCGATTGGAAGATGGATATTTAGTTTTTTATTATAGTTTTTAGCTGTAAACTCAAATAGTATAATTGAATTATTTAATCAAGTGGTGTTGTCGTTTCCCCATGTCAAATAAAATACATATTTCGAAAATAAGTTGACAAACTACATTTCTGGAAATACAAATATAATTTATAAGTACTGTATAAACATTAGAAGTGTTTGGGCTAGTAAAAGAAATACTTTGATCTATGAGTGGACAAGTTTTGCATCGCGGGCGACCTAACGACTGAAGGCCCAAATTATTTTTGTCTCTAGAATATTTTTGTTATTTTTAGTGCCAAAATAATATTAGGAGGTCTACAGAATGGTACAATTAGGAATGCATATTAGAGGTCTTCCGTAAATGAAATCATTCGCAATAAATGTAATGTAAAATAAGTCGCAGTTTCTCATAAACAGTAAAGTAAATGGTACTGAGAAATAACTTATTTTTGTTTAAATCTGAAGGAAAGTTATGTCAAGGTCTAAACTTTATTTTGGAATTAAACATGAAGGGAGAGGATTTTCTTTTATTAGTAATTAGTATATCTTTCCCTTTAACATTTTGTAGACATCCTGTTTTGCATTGGTTAACATTTTGGGGTAATTAACCACCCCCTATCTGATTCCTTTCTTCAATCGGATAGCTTTTATTTTATGCGCGCGTACTTGTATGGTCATCGTTGCTGCTTCATATACATATTTGAAGACTTTGATGTAGCAATTAATCTACGTCTTTTTTTTAGAAAATATATTAAACATTTTGTTTTTTCATATTGTTGCAGGTGAGTCATCAACCTTCATGATTCGTACCTAGGAATTACCAGTAAGCAGTTTCAATATATATATAATCTTGTTTCCTCTAACTAAGCGCCAGAAGTTAATATATCTTAGTCAGTATGTGTCAACAGGCGTATTAGGCCAGGCGACATACCCGTAATAAATCGAGCAACAAGCACACGTGTTGAGCGCCATTCATCATCGACCGTATTTGTGCGACATTGTCCGAGCAAACATAGCCTGGTACTTCTATAAATACAAGTTTAATACAATACAGTTGTTAAATGATCGATAGAAATGAGCTCTTTATAGATCCCTGTGTACGTTTCGAGTATAACTATCGGCCTTGTCGGGTGTCATGCCAGATTAATAATGACATCTTACGCTATAATTTAAAATTTACCTGTCAAATCGTAATCGTATGTATCTAAATTGATTTTTATATTTAGCTATTATTAAAACTTCAGCAAGTTTAAGACTAAAGAGACTAGATTTTTAGATTAGATTTGATTTAAGACTAAAGAGTTTTAGATTAGATTTGATTTAAGACTTCCACAATTTAACAGATACTCATATATCAACATATAACAGTAACACATAAGTAACTTATAAGTATAAAGTAATACATTATATAAGTATAAAAGTAAAGTACAAGTAACGATTTCAACAAAGTTATATTAAATTATTTTGATTATCAGTGTCGGTGTTATTCTCAGAATAGCAAGAATTATATGATTTTGTTGAGCGGTGGGTGTAGACGCACAGAAAAGAGTGTAATAATTAAGAAATACATTTATATTGGCCGCTTCCACTTTTTAAAATTCAAATTCAAATAACTGTATTGATTACAAAATTTCTATAGTTACTAAATTTAATTTAATTAAAATCATTTTGAGAAATATATAAATTATCGTTTTATAAATAGCCATTATCTTATTTGATTATAATAAAACTATTTATCAACCTGAAATATTTGGTCCTTACCTATGTAATGTCTTTTTTTACAAACTAGCCACTTTGAACTTTGATAACTTGTGTTTGGATTGGAATTTTACATTTTAAACTTTTTTTTTAATATTTTTTTTTAATTTAAAAAACCAGCTTTTTTTTGTCTTTTTGTCGATTTGTTTTTGCTCAAATATTTTATTTTGTGCAACCATGGTAAAGTGAAAATTTGCATTATTTTAAAAATATGAAATCCTTTGCCGGTGTTTTATGTTACAGTTTCTTGCAGTCTGGCTATACAGTTGCCGTAAATATATACTGTAAAAAACCGCAAATTATGATGGAGAAGCTCGTGATTAAATAACCGAGCCTGGTCAATCGCTCATCGCCACTGCTTTTGTATGACGACGTATAACCACAGATTTCACTGCAAACAGGCGCAAAGTTGTAGGAGTTGCGGCTTGAGACTCTTGGCCACCCAACCATACTTGCCAGACCTTGTTCCAATTGTTTTTTTTCCAGAATTTAGATGACTTTTTATGAGGGAAAAAAAACAAATTTGAAGAGTCGATAAAAAACGCCTTCAAAGAATTCATTGGTTCCTGTCCACGAGAGTTTTACAGCAGATACAATAAGCACCTCCCATTATGATTTTTCAAAATTTCACCCCTAAAGGGGTAAAACGGGGTTTTAAAGTTTGTATGGATAAACTATATAAATTGTACTTTTTAATTCGAGACTTTGTAAGATTACTCTAATAAGTATTTTTCGAAATTCTTCCCCTAAAGGGGTGAAAAGGGGTTTCAAAGTTTGTATGGAAAATCGATATAGATGTACTAATCTAAAATTAAATAAATTATTTAAATTGTACTTTTTAATTCGAGACTTTGTAAGATTACTCTAATAAGTAAATAGGAAAACACGTGTTTCAAATTTTTTCAAAATTCATCCTCTAAAGTTGTAAAACTGGTTCCAAAGTTTCTGTGGATGAACGATATTAGATGGACATTTGTTTTTGAAACTTTGTAGGATTACTCTAATAAAAAAACTAGAAAATATGTCTTTCGTGGTTTATCAAAATTCAACCCCTAAAGGGGTGAAAAGGGGTTAATAAATTTGTATGGAGAAACGACATAGATGGACTTTTTAATTCGAAACTTTGTAAGATTACTCTAATAAACAAATAAAAAAATGTGTATCTAATGTTTTTTTTAATCAACCCCTAAAGTGGGGTAACTGGGTTTTAACGTTTGTATTGATAAACGATATTAGATGAACTTTATAATTTGAAACTTTGTAAGATTACTCTAATAAATAAGTAGGCATACACGTGTTTCATATTTTTTCAAAATTCAACCCCTAAAGAGGTGAAACAGCGTTTTAATCTTTGTATGAATAAACAATATAAGATGTGCTATTTATTTCGAAACTTTGTAAGATTACTCAAATAAATAAAAAAAGTCTTTTGTGGTTTTTCAAAATTCAACCCCTAAAGGGGTGAAAAAAGGTTATAAGATTTGAATGGAGAAACGATATAGATGGAAATTTTAATTCGAAACTTTGTAAGATTACTCTAATAAACAAATAAACAAATAGGTGTTTTATGGTTTTACAAAATTCCACCCCTAAAGGGGTAAAACGGGGCTTTTAAGTTTGTATGGATAAATGATTTTAGGTGGACATTTTATTTCTTAGACTAACCTTTGTAAGATTACTCTAATAAATAAATAAATAAGGAAACAGGTGTTTAATATTTTTCGAAAATTCAACCCCTAAAGGGGTGAAACAGGGTTCCAAACTTTGTATGAATAAACAATATTAGATGTGCTATTTATTTAGAATTTCTGTAGGATTACACTAATACAAAAAAAACTTCTTTCGTGGTTTTTCACAATTCAACCCCTAAAGGGGTGAAAAGAGGTTATAAAATTTGTATGCAGAAACGACATTAGATGGACTTTTTATTTCGAAACTTTGTAGGATTACTCTAATAAACAAATAATCAAATACGTATTTCGTGGTTTTTCACAATTCAACCCCTAAAGGCGTTAAAAGGGGTTTACAATTTTATGGAGAAACGATATTAAATTTAATTTTTAGGAATACTCTAATAAACATCTAGGCAAATACGTATTTCGTATTTTTTTTAAATTCAACCCTTAATGGGACGAAATGATATTAAACAAATAAGCAAATGCATGTTTCTTATTTTTCAAAAATTTACCACTTAGGGGGTGAGAACGGGTAAATAACCCTTAAAATCGAGTCGCGCGCGACGGTTCCCGCACGCGAGAAGGAGCTAGAATCTCATTATAAATTCATCCTTTGTCTCGATAACATGTGTAGCGCAAGCACTGCGATCACTACATCTTCACGCCTTAACTACTTAGTTGATCATCATAAAGTAAATATTGACAGGGGTACAGAGAAGGACGTTGGATACCTTTATATATTACACGTAAAAACTTACCACTTGATTGGGAAAAAGGGATCTATCTTACCCCAAATTTAATGCTTGCGAAGCCGCGGGGGAAACAGCTAGTTTAGTATAAAAGCAACATCCGGTCGAACGGCCGACGATTTTCGAAAAAGGAAGATTCGAATTCAAGCATAAATTTTGATCGACGTAATAATTATCGACTTGGAGAATATTTGTCATGTAGGTGCAATGATTGGTCATTGTTGCCGTACTCGATTTATGCAGTAATTCACGGTTCGCACAAAGCAACGATACTGTTGCTTACTTTTATATGTTGTAAGAAGTATCTTACAACATATTAAATTGATTTACATTTATTGTTTGCCACAGTTAGCAAACGCTCTACAATAGTGAAACTGAATGCATTTCGTTTCTGAGACCATACTGAGATACAGGGGCATTTCTCCGTCTGGTATAAAAGCTATGGATATTGTTTGGTTTTTAGCCTTTGGCACTCGAATGCTCTCATTTGAGCATTGGAGTCGCGTTTTCCGCAGCCTTGTTTACGAATAATAGCCTTGCGGAATGCGTTGTTTCGTGATCGATTAAATGTCACCCTCGATATCGCTAAGATGTCACTATGAAGATTTAGGTTTTTCTTATATGTTAAACCGATAGATGAAAGGAAAAATAGAAAAAACATCAATTTCTCAATAGATTTTTGTAATAAAACTAAAAAGTAGGAATAACGTCACTAAGAAATTTAGTGAGTAAAAACATCAGGTTGTTGCTACACCACACACCACAACCAAAAGTAATCACCTAGTAATATAAAAATATTATCAAACGTAGAACAAGCTAAAGCCTAATTAGATGTAGATGGATGTAGAAAAATTAGAAGTAGACGGATGTTAAAAATGTAGTAATAAATAAATTCATTAGTATCCGCTTATGTCCTAATATTCTTGTATTACTTTCTTGCCGACACTCGATAGTCAACAGTTCGGAATATATATACTTACTCAAGAGGCGAGTTTTGATTGATTTATCATATGCTGACGTTAATCTTCTACGTGATCTTATTGCGACGCTGCCGATTTTCATATAAGAAAAATGCTCACATCCTTAAATCTTAATACCTACGTACCGAGAGACTTGCTCCACGCTAGTTACCGCTCTCGCCTCGCTGCCCCATCTTTGTAAGTCTACATATAGATGCTTCGATTAACGTACATCGTAATTCCACTGGGGCATTCGACAGTTCCGCACTTCTGCGTCGTGCGTCACTGGAATGAGCCAGCAGCCGCTCTTACTGTACTGTACTACAAAAACCGAAGTAGACTCAAGAGCATTTTACTGTTACACTGAGAAAAATATTGGATTGATTCTTACATTATCATTTTGTTATTATTGTTTTATACAGAATAACGACGTTTCAATTGTAATGTTGTTGAATTGCGAGGAATTCCGTTGAAAATCCGTTACTCAATTATATGTATCAACATTTTTATTACGGTTAATACGAAATTAATAGTATACAGTAGTTTCAACATGATTGATGTGTCCGGACCGACTGTAGCCGTACATATACTACATCAAGCTGTCATGTCAGAAGCGAGATCCCAAGGTCGCGACGTAATGAAATAACATTATGTTTTAATATTACGACACGGTAATTACCGTCACGCCAACATCGTTACGCGTCATGTTAATTCATGCTTAAGGACCACAGTCCGAGTTATATACGTAATCCTTGTTGAAACATGCGTATTTCCGTGTATCACATCGTTATATTTTCCTCAGTGTAGTTATAACAAACACTAGATTCTCGATTGGGTTTAAATCTGAGCTGTTACCTGGCCAATCAAGTGTTTGGATTTGCTCCGCTGTCAGATAGTCCTTAACAGTCCTTGATCTGTGACACTGAGCCCCATTATGCATGGAAATAAAAAACGATGAACATATATGTCAAGTTTCAACCTATCTTGTAACAAACTAAGGTACCGACTTAAATTTGAAAGGATTTTAGACAGCATGAAATGCAGCAGTACCAGACACAGACATATTTCCTCAAATTTTTTACCCATTGGCCAGAGATCACTTCAAACACATGCAGATAATTGGTGGATACTTGAGTTATCAGAAATAGCAACGTACTTTACTGTTGGGCTGTCTAATTCTTACGTTTTCGGTCAAAGATCAGTTGTTTCTTTTTTATACAACTGGGTTAGGCGAGGCTTTCTTGAAGTTTTGTCGGATAATAAAGCCAAATCTGTCTTAAAATGGTTCACTAACTAACATTGTTGCCCTTCGCAGTCCGATTATGTTGAATCTTCTTGCAGGAGGTTGTTGGACATCGTACGACCAACCTTCAGATCGCATGATCATCAGGTGGCAACAGGTTCGTAGAATCTTATCGTAGAAAATAGGGCTCGAACTGATACATGTAAAAAGGGTGAGAGCATATCTAGTACGGTTCAAATCTATCGGTGCATAGGCTTTAAGTTCTAGAAATGTAGAGCGTATTATAATTATTATTCAGAGAATTGGCGGAGTCACAACATTTTGCAGAGTTCACCGTTCATCATACCATGGTAAACTGGTGACCCCGATGACCTCATTAGCACTGGTGACAGGATTTCCGCGTTTCTCTAGGTTCATCAGCCATAGCATACTATGCTATGGCTTAGAACTCACGGAGCGGCTTTCAACCGCGCCAGTTGCGGTTGCGGAACGATTCTTTTGTTTCAAAACTCACGACACTGCAGGTTTGCGCGGTCACGTAGCCGCCGCGGTTGCGGAACGGCCCACAAACTTGGCGGTAGATATTAGCAAGTCGCGCGGTTATAGGATCAATACGGAGATTCACAATTCGCGGTTCAACTAGCATCCCGCAGACGCTGCAGCCACCGCAATTTAATCGCGCCCGCCGCGAACGTCAATCGCGACGTGAATATTGCGACTCAATTTTACATACACATCTGTAATCTACGGAGGCCGCGGGCCCGCAACCGCGGCGAGCGCGGGTGAAAACCGCTCCGTGTGTTCTAGGCTTCAGGGCGGTTTTTACCTGAACCGTTGCGGTTGCAGGCCCGGGTCTCCGTGGAATGCAGATATGTATAAAATCGAGTAGCACATTTCACGGCGCGATTGATGCCCGCGGCGGGCTCGATTAAATTACGGTGGCCGCAGCGTCTGCGGGCTATTAGTGGAACCGCGGGAGCCACGCGCTCTGCGGTTGCCACGGGAGACGCATTGCAGGCGCACGGGTGTGGCCATGGATAATCTCGATTAACCCGCGACTTGTGATTTACTCCCGCCAAGTTTGCTGGCCGTTCCGCAACCGCGGCGGCTCGGTGACCGCGTAAATCTGCGGTTTTTTTGAGTTGAAACAAAACAGTTGAGCTGAAACCGTAGTTTCGGCTCGGAAAACCGCGCGGTGAGTTGTAAATCTGTGAGATGAAGATGAAGAATGTTATCGAATGAAGATAAAGAACGGTCCGTAGAATTGAAACGAATTAAAATAATAGTCTATGGAAGAATCGTGTAGGATTTGTCAGAGGGCATCGCGTTTTGAGTTAACCGACGTGGTCGCTGGGGCGTATTTTGGCTTCGCGAGAATATAAATTTTCCACGAGCAGGTAATCCAGGCCGCGCAGTCCCGCCAGACAATGGCAACGGAGCACATCTATGAAAATCTTCCCGGATCTTTCTGTCCGCGCGCGAGACATCCCATCGCGATGCATTATTTACGCGCGGAAAGGAAAACGGATTGTAGGGGGATAATTCATCCGGATTCATTTTCCATTCTTACAGGATTTTAAAACAATCGCGTTTTACCGCTGAGGCGGTCAGGGACGGAGTTCCGGATTTCAGTAAGAAATATAATAATTGTCTTATAATTTACAGGCCATAATTATTATGGCCTGTATGTTAGAATAAAGTAAGTAGGGACCTTATTTATTTTTTGGTTGGATTTTATAATAGCTACATTTGTTACATTCAATATGCAGCTACATGTGTTGCTACGCTTGGTCGTAATCTAACAAATTATTTTAATACATGCAAATTTCAGTTTAATTTCCCCACCAACCGACCAGGAGGGAAAGAATTTTTGAAAGCGTATTTTTTTTCATGCAGACCAAAATATGAAGACCAGGAGGAAAAGAATTTTTGAAAGCGTATTTTTTTTCATGCAGACCAAAATATGAAGACCAAAATATTCACATTGAATATTTCACATGATGACCAAAATACATATTTTCACCCCCCCCCCCTCACCCAATCCTGTCCATCACCCAATCCCCCCCCCTCCTTCTCCTCCCAATTCGATTAAGTCCATTACCAGACTAAGGTCTGTCTGTGTGTCTGTGTGTCTGTGTGTCTGTGTCTATGTGTCTGTGTGTGTTCTATGTGTGTCTATGTGTCTGTGTGTGTTCTATGTTTGTCTATGTGTCTGTGTGTGATGTCCTCCACGATAATGCCCACGAGAGAGTGAGAGAGAGTGTGTGTGTGTGTGTGTGTGTGTGTGTGTGTGTGTGTGTGTGAGAGAGAGAGAGAGAGAGAGAGAGAGAGAGAGAGAGAGAGAGAGAGAGAGAGAGAGAGAGAGAGAGTGAGTGTGAGTGTGTCTGTGTGTTCTTCCGCAATAACGCCCAAACGCTTAATCTGAATGAGCTGAAATTTAGTATGATGGCATAATTTGATAATGGCAAGAGTTGAAAAGATTGTGGTTGAAATCTGTTCACCAGCGGGCGCACTAGTCATATATAATCCTTAAAATATCGGACTAAGAGACTTGAAATTTGGTTGCCTTGTTAGACCAAAATCACAGTGTGGTTGCCTTGCTAGACCAAAATTTCATTGGAATATCTCTTATACAAGCCGCACAAATTAAATTAAAATTCCGTGATACAAATGTATGTGGAAACAAATATTTAAATTTGTGGCATCGCGCGTTTGATTAAAATCTTCATTGCGTTGTGTCGCTTTTTCGAAATTCGAATATTTAACGGCGTATTTTACGGCGACGCGTGTTTCTAATTCGATATTTAAATTGAATGAATTGACGTTCTTGGCTAATTCACGGGAAAGTCTTGGGGTGACACAACCGAATTTTTATTCGTGGGATACATTTGCATTTAATGATTGATTTTGAAAAAAATTAGGGGACCTTCATGTTGACGCACATAACATCAGCGCAATACACCAACCGTATATTATACACATTTCGTTTGACACCGCACGTCTGTCGACCAAAAAAGGCGATAGCAAAGGTGGAAAATGCACGGCATTTTCGTCTTGCCTGGGTCGCGGAAATGCAAAAGCCACCCTCTCTCCCACCATCGCAAATATTTTTGTCGTCACACCGCACTGTGGTGTCTATAAGGAAATACAGGACTCCTTTAGATTTTGAGATAATTAACTTCAAGTTGTGACATATTCTTTGATGTTTTCACAAAAAAAAACTATTGAACACAGTGGGGTAATAGTTCACCAGTAGCAGTTATAGTCACCAGTAGCAGTTATAGTGGCCTACTATTTCAAAAACATGGGTGATTGATGACGCTATAATCGTTTGGAAGAGGTGATATTATTGTAGTTTAGACATCAAAATATTATTTGAGTTGGCGGGGTGGCGAACGGTTTCGTGCAGCTTGGGCAACAAGATACATTTTGCTCTCGGATCGGCTCAACTCACGATTCAGCTCCTATTCAGATACCTTCTCGAGGGGAAGGCTACCCCGAGTAAGACTCCCGTGTCTCAGGCCTCAGAGCTGGTGGACCAGTTTCTCCCTGCGGGATTGCTTCCCGGCACCACTGGACGGTTTGCGCACCGGTCGGCGAAGCCAATCGGTTGTGCATTCTGACTAATTGCTGAAGGCGCTTGGAGAATATGGAAATACACTGTTTCCTAAGTAGCGGGGGTGGATTTTGACCTGTTGTCATGCCACTCTTGAATCGACCTTGGGCAACTCGATCCCGTGTTGCAATACGGGCAGAGAACGCCCAGGTCCGCGATAAATTCTAACTGAATTACAGCTTTAATACAACAGGTAGAAGTCGCGTTAGCGACTTCGGACCCGTAACCATTCGGGAGGACAGAGGTATCCTGAAGTTTAATTCAAGACGGAGATATCCTGCCAAAACTGGTAGTTTTACGCTGGGACCTTTTTTGGTGCCTCCCAGGAAGGCATTGGTCTCTGACAGGCAGGTGGTGGAGTTTGACGGTCGATTGTTTTGTTCTAAGTCTTTTGCGCTCACCTCACAGAACAGAACAGACAAACCGATACATTTTGTTAAAACTTCCTGAGGTGACGGATTCGCCCGTAGTTGACAAATATAGTTAGCGGCGACTATAGAAGTGGGAAATAGTAGGTATAATATATGATTACGACAATATAACGACATTGACAGACGTTTTGAATGTATATGGTTGGCGCTCTATATTCTCTCTACTAATGATGAAAACATTATATTTGATTTGTGTAGGGATCATTTGCAGTTCGCATAGTGTTATGTATAGGGGTATTCTAAATGGTTGTTACTGGTTTGGAAAATACTGATATTTAATTCAAGAGGAAATATCCTATTTAGGTATTTGGCAACCTTATGCATAGTTTTTGGATAATGATATATCTAATAATAACCTCTGTATTTGAGTTTTGAAATTAGAATACTAATTGACATATGGCAATATTTGTAACTAACCTAATCCTGTTATTAGGTTAGTTACACCACCTCACTGCGCCGCTACGATGTGTAGCGGCGCTTGCGCGCGTTGCGGAAATAAACATAAACTAAGAAGAGGAAATTGGGATAGGGTGGAGAGATAAAGGGGAGAACTGGCTAATCCATAGAAAAGCTGTAAGTTTTTGAGGTTTGTTCGTTATTACTCTTTATTGTGGAAGTTCGCAATGCGCGGGTTTATTGTCATACTTATAGTGTATTTTTTTTTTTTTTTTTTTTTTTTCGGAGAAAAAATTACATTATTTTAAATATTACAATCTCGTCAAACTGGTACACAGTTTGTTGGCGAGAAAACCTCCTATTTTTCTAGTCTTACACTTTTTGTGATACAAAAAGACATTATTAATATTAAAACAATGCACAGCAGTATTACTACTGGTCTTACTACAGTGTGTGTTAGTGAAACATGTATATAATTGTGTGTGTTGTTATTGCATTCGATGAACAGAAATGAAATGCACTTCCGTTAATTTTATTCCAACGAAAAATGGTAAACCAGCCGGTAATCGAACCTGGAACCTTACAAAGTAAGATCAGGCGATTTAACTGTTATGCCACCGCTATGTGTTGAGGTGAGTCTTGAATTGAGTAAAGAATGCAACTTTTAGTATATTTGCTGGGAGGTCGTACCAGATTCTTGGACATGTACGCAGAAAGAGCAGGAGTACAAATCAGTATTATAACATGGAATTTCGAGTAAATTGTCAGAGACTGTCTAAAGTACGAGACCATGGAAACTTAATGGTTAATTAAGCTCGTGGAGATAGACAGGTGTTTGGGAGAGTACAGGATAGAGAAGAGCAAGTAAATGAACATTTATTCTTTTGGCGTACTGGCAACCATTTTAATTGTGCCCTATATTCGGTCACGTGATCACACATAGCTAGACCAAAGATAAATCATATGCATACATTTTGCAGATGATCGAATGCATATATTTCGCCCCGCCAATGCTATTTAGAACAATTGACTGGGTTTCTCTGCCATATTTTCTAGCTAGTGTTTTTTTTCATTTGTTTATTTAATCAACCACTACAATAACTGGTGTTCCATTCTAAACCATTCCTAAACTAAAATGAAGACTTTCTGAAAACTAACATAAATATTTCTAATACGACCATTTGTATTTACAAACATGAAATATGAGAGACTAATTTCCAGACGGTATTACGCTCACATTATTTACCGGCAACATGAACAGGAAAACATAAACTCCATTTGAAACCGACCTAATTTCTTATACTAAACCGGAACCATACGCCCGTTCATTCCTCTTATTACGGATTTTATGACCCGTATCATAACGCAAAAGTACCATGGGTCTTTGATGTGTGCTATTTCGGCAAGTTTACAATAATCTGTCTAATCTGTTAGATAGTTTGTTGCTACTCTTTATTGCGAAATTTTACAATAAGCGAGTCTATTATCATACTAAAATATCTTACAACCAACCCTGCTACGAAGTATTTATATGTGTTTGGGTTTAACGTGTCTGTCTTTTTATTATATTGTATCGAAAGAATTGAAATGCGATTCCGTAAATTTTATCCCAACGGAAAATGGTGACCCAGCCGGGAATCAAACACGGTATCTTAATCAGGCGACCCCTAGATGCTATGCCACCAGGCGTCTCTGCTACACCGGTAAGTTACAAGACAGAAATGGCGAGTTACTCCTTCAGATTCCCTACAGTCCCAATATTATGGCTAAATAGGTAATCTTTTTTCTGGTGGTCTTACAGCGTTTTCTCTACTTAGTTTGATGGGCGTGCAAAATAGGTACTAGATGGAGTTTTTGTTAGTAAGACTCTGCCGTGGTAGAAGTTTTATTTTTCTTACTTTAGGGACCACAGTGCATTGCTTCTATCGTATGATTTTCGCAACCAGTTCGAACTGGCTGAAGCCTGAATGGACCGGGGCGCCTCCGTCGATTACGCGAATTGCTTCCTCCGATCAAATTCCGGCCACGTACAACAAAGGTCGGCGTTGCAATATTCACGTGCGACGATGGATTTACCATCTTAATCTAATATGCCACACAACCCAGCTATGAATGCATCATAATTTAATTATATCCCTTCAGCGATACTCCGGTTGCGATATCCGCTGGGAGCAATCGAAGCTATGGGAATAGTTTCATTAATCATTACAGTTGCAGATTCGTTGGAGAATGCAGAATCTCTATAATTTCGATTATAGTTGGGGAGCCAGCGACAAAAATGTGCAAAAGTTTTAGAGAAGCTGATACTTGCAGATCAGACAGTAGTTTGACCATAGAATGCCGTGCTGTTTTCAGTAGGCCAGATTCCGGGACACCTGGCGCTGGCGAACCTACTAAAAAAGTGTCATTTTAATTAGTATCCCGAAAGTGCATTGGAAAAACTGAAAATTCATCAGTAAACAGTGGATATAATACACAACTCGAAATACATGGTCAGACTGCTGTATAATCAAAGCCTTGGCATCTCCATACATGACATGCATCTATTATAACTCATAGGTCAACTGTCGCGAAATATAATCGCAATGGTGCAATATAATGATATAGAAATGCTGACGCCACGCATTAGATTATAAAGCAGTCTGACCTTATATATAAAAGAAACCCGTTGTCAGCCCTTGTACTTATAAAATACATGTCACCCCTTGTATTTATTATTTTTATTATTATTATTGTTATTGTTCTGTTAATTTTGGTATTTGCTTTAACTGAATTTATTAGCTTTTAACTATATATGCAGTAATACGTTCATTAATAATTGCTTTTTTATTTTTTATATCAAATCTATAATACCTATATATTTATGTTAATAATATCACCAAGTTAAAAATATCTAATAATAATAATAATACTCTTATATTACTATTATATTATCTATATTATAAGACATGGCTGTTATTGGACAAACATTACTAGACTACTGCCTTGACAAAGGCCTATAATCCACATGGGCCTCTACCTTTTTTTACTGATTAATTAAACACTCTACTTATTTAAACTCCACTTCTTGTTTTAATCAATAGGTAATAATTAATTAATTTTAATTATGTAGGTTAATGATAAACAAATAAATAAATAAAAAAATAAATATGCTTCGAGTTCTTTGATGTATCCACTTTCTACTAATTAATTTTGAGCTTTTTCAAAACACTTTGTAACTATTGATTATAATTACATCTTTACTAGTACGGCTGCGTCAGGTGTCGCGGAATCTGGTCTGATGACTCAACCCCGGAATTCTATGGCCGAACTCTGTCTGTTTTAAAAGTATCAGCTTTTCCAAAACTCTTGCACTTTTTTGTCGCTGGCTCTTGGCATAATAGAAAGAATGTCGGTGTTGGGTGTGACTGTGTCGGAATGCACATTCGAAGGATTGAATGAATATGAAGGATGAGTGAATACGATCAAAATCTAACGTATGATGAATAATTTCATCTATAAAAGAAATCTGGTGATTGCTAGCGAAGCGCTACATCTGCCACGTTTCCATCCGATGTGCTTACCGTGTCGTTGATCAAATCGCAGATTCGCAAATTGGCGTGCGCTGTACCTTTCGTACCCTTCAGCTACTGATATCGGCATACTCTACATTTTAAAATTTTATTTTATTTATTTCACTCTCTAAAATAAGCGTTTCATTCTCTAATATTAAATATACAGGGTGAATTTTTAATTAGTGACATATTTCTAGTGGGTGAATCAGTACGACGAACTAAGCAACTTTTAAAAGAAGAAGTCTAAAAAAAAAGATATAAAAAAAAAATGGTTGAAAAATAACTTTAAAAGCTGTGTGCACGATGCGCTACCTTGTTGTAGGTAGAATATCGCTAATATTGATATTATTATCATCAATATTTTACCTACTGCTAGACGGCGCAGCGCACTCAACGATTTTCAAACTTTTCTTCAATAGATAAGATTTAAAAAAATTAACTAATAAAACCTTTTTTATGTTTTTTTTTTTAAAAAACTATTTAATGTTGCTTATCTTGTCGTTGTGATTCACCCACTACAAGGATGTCACTAATTAAAAATTCACCCTATATTTCTTAATTTTTATATTTTGCTTCGTAAACATATAGAAAGCTATATTTCGAGATTAAAATCAGTGTGGTAGCTTCTCTAAGTATAGAGATATACTGATTTCTAATTTCTTATTGAAGCAAAAATAAAATGTATGAGTGTGGTTCTTTATTTTGAAGTTTCACAATGGGTGGGTCTATTGTCATACGTTAATCTTACAACCAACCCCACTATGAAGTGTTTACATGTATACAAATGTGATTGTAACGTGTAAGTGTGTATCTTTTTTGCATTCGACCAAAAGAATTGAAAATGCGATTCCGTTAATTTTATCCCAACGGAAAATGGTAACCCAGCCGGGATCCGAACTTGGAACCTTACAATATAAGATCAGATGACCTAGCTGCTATGCCAATGGGCCGTGTTTTTCGTCGGTCGTTGTGAGTTGATCCCTTCACCCGTCTTCAATCTCTAGCAGCAATAGTTCAATGTTTACGTAAAACGGAACTTTGCGGCGATTAGAATGATACTGAAGTCAACTCCGGATGGACTTTTAGTTTCCGAGTTATTCGACGAGTTTATTTAGTATCTAAAAAAGCATTTCATTTCCCTAGTTATCCTACGTCTCATCTCATCCGCTCCTTACGAATATTCTCCAAATCTTAATTATATTAAAAAAAGAAATGGCATTTTTATTACCTGGTTAATTTTTGTTATGTATAAGTTTGTTTTGTTTATTTTACTCTACTGGCACCTAAATTCTCACACTTCCACTAAGGATGGCTGCAAGAGATTATACCTTAGGCAATAAGTCCGCCTGACGTATGTTTTTTCCTAAAATGTGCAATAAAGAATTTCTATCTATTTTATCTATCTAACTATCTATATCTACATCTATTTATCTATATCTACATCTACATGTCTAGTCATAAAAGCGCTACATCAATATTTTTGAAGTGTCGCCCAGTAACTGGCATGAACTTTTAGATGAATTTACGTCAATATCGAACTGTCCACATGCCCCAAAATCATATGTGTACCAGATACATTTTTAATTAGGAGTAAACAGTTAAGTGTTCTTGCTGTATTGGTGACAACTAGAGCCGTCAACTACAACGGGCAAAGCAGTCATCTCAGGAAGTTTTAACGATATTAGATCGTTCTGTCTCTCATGAGGTGAGCGTAGAAGACTTGGGACGAAAACAGTCCACCGTCTAGTTACGCCACTCGCTCGTAAGAACCAACGCCTTACCGCGAGATAACCAGGTTAATCACCCAGCGGGCCGACACTCGCGCCCTTACTACCAGTTTCAACCAGATTACTCCGGTCTCCCGACTGGTTACAGGTTCGAGGTCGCTTGCGCGGTTCTCTCCCTTACGTAGCGGTGATACGGTGTCTACCGAATCTTCCGCGGACCACGGAATCCTTTGCCTGGCTCTTTACCCAATATTGTGTAGGCGAATAGTTTTAAGAGCGATTGCCACAAGGTAAACAACCGCCACCGCTCCCTAGGAAACAAAGCCGCTTCAAAACTCCCCCGGCAATCTGTCTGAGTGCACAATCGATTGGCTAACGTAACACAGTACGCCCAGGAGCGACCAAGGACGATTCCCTTGGGAACTGGCTCGCAGGCACAGTGTCCTACACGGGCTCGCACTTTTGCTTGGAGGCTGCCAGATGGGTTGACCTGCAAGTTTAGCCGACCCAAACACATGGGTCGTAATTGCTCAACTACAATAGGCCTATTAGCTCTCTATATTTATTTATTTATTTATTTATTTTTAGGAAAACCAACACCTAATTATAATTTAACAAAAAGACGGAATAGGATAAAAAAGCCTTTAAAGGTTTTCACGTTTAAGTAACGTCGTAGAAACATATGTGACCTTTCAATTAAAGCTATCGATTAAAAATACATCAAAGATTATGTAACAATTAGTGCTAAAGAATTCACTGTTTAGCTGCTGCCTAGCTGAGATAATACTCGTACAGAATAGATGAAAGTCAAAGCGTTTAATCAAATCATTGTGTACCAGATAAATATTATTAGTGTCAGTGTACTTTTATGTAGACCTACCAACCGAAAGCGTATTTGTGTGCGAGGTCTCCACGCGCCCACATATCATTGCGTCATGTCGCGCGGCAATCAGGGGGATAATTTAATTAGGTGAGCTTTTGCCAGGCAAGCAAGTGATGTCGCGGCGCGCAAGTCCTTAACGCCGTCATGCCAAGCAAACAAATGTCATAAGCAATTATTTATATCTTTAACCGCGGGCTGCCGAGCATCGTGTCTCATCGCTTTGTTCGCAACGTCGCCCATTAATGTGAGGCATCGCCAGACCGCAACACTCCAAATGGTACTACTTAAGCCTATATTACATAATACACTTGTACCACACGAGAAACGAAAGTTAAATTGAGCTGTTGGGAACTACATATAGCTATAAGAGCTCTAAAAACTATGACGATTCGAAAAAGATGTCATTTTTTTAAAAATCGATGGCGCTAGAATTTGACGACGGAATAGAGATTGTCATGACTGTCGCATGCGGGAATATTGCATTGACAGCGCATCAAACGTCATACCCAAGTATCAGCCAGGCTCAATACTGAGCAAATTTTCAATTTAAAGCTACATATTTAGTACCATTGTTTGACTGGAGGGAAGAAAGGATTCGCGGAACCTGAGAAAAGTAGAACCCCAACTCATAATGTTGGTAGATCTGAGATTATGGTTATAGGAGTAAGGTAGAAGACGTATTTTATACACGATAGTCGTTAGTAAAGCAAATTAACATTAATAAAAGCTCTGGAAATGACTCAATTCCTTTAATATTGCAAATTATAAAATGGTGCTTTGTTGCTTTGTCTTGCCTTTTTAAGAAATGCATAAGGGTTGATTTTTTTCCAGGACTATGGTCCATACGTGTTAATTAACGTGTTGTAATGTTAAAACGTAATGTTATTTCATTACGTCGCGACCTTGGGATCTCGTTTCTAACAAAACACTATGCAGTAGTGTTTGTACGGTTATAGTCGGACACATGAATCATTTTTAAACTATAGTATACTTCTATTTTCGCATTAACCGTAAGGAAAATGTTGACATTGTTTCAATATTTTTTGTAATTCAACAAAATTACGATTGAAGCATCGTTATTCTGTATAATACTGTAATAACAAAATGGTAATATATAAAGGAATCCAAAATTTTCTCAGTGTGTACAGTGTGTTCCCATATGTATTTTAACATAAATTTATTTTGTACCTACCTGTAAAGGTTATACTCGTACATAGGTACTCATCCATATTTGTTAGTTTTTTTTTCTTAGCACTGCTAGTAAATGTTTATCAGTAGTGGGTATTTTAAATACTTTTTCATGTGGTTCAATAAATGGATTAATCAACTATTTAATGATCTTAAAATAATGAACGAAACAACTTGTTTTACATTTGTAGTACAATACAACAATGAATTAGCCATCTTATAGATTAGAGACGAACATTCATTTGCGGTGGTTTCAACGCGTTAGCTAAAATAATAAAAAAAGTTTTTTCGTAGAAAAACAATGCGGATTATTTTAAGGGGGCTCATTGATTAGCTTGAGTCTCTCCGAAAGTTAGGAAAGGGGTTAAGGTATGAAAAGGCGTATGACGAGGCGGGGGTAAAGGGTGTATATATGTACTGTGTGGCAGGTGGCTTTCATTAAATATTAATGCCTGTTAACATTTAAATATACTGTTTGTATAGTCAATAATCAATCAGTATTTAGAGTCCAATAAAGGTGTTTCTATGTCTAGTCTCCCATTTCAATAGGAATCAGTTTTTATGTAAATATTCGAATAATAATATGAATGCATTGAATTTCCAATCGTCTACCTGACTCTAAAGCATGACTCGTTTCAATATTCACTATTCTCGCCAGTGCTGCATCCAAATATCGTAAATTTTTAAAGCAGGATTCACGGCGCTCTCCATCGCTATATTCAGGATAAAACCACCGTAAACTGTCGTACTTGACGAATGAATTTGAAGCCAAATCCAGCTTAGCCATCGATTGTATTTATTCTTGGCATTCGTTGAATTTATTATCATCCAAAAACACTAATTATGCTGACTGAGAAATCGCCAATTCTGAACGAGATTTGCTCGAAGTTTGTTGAATAAACTTTGTGCCTTCGCCATTATTTAGGAGGACAGCTTTATCTTTGGTAATCCGTTCGATGTTGTAATTGCCAGGTTGAGATTTGGGGATTCTTGACTGGGCTAGTCACGAAGGTAAAGTTCGATGTGTTTTCGTGGAAATTTTAACACTCCGGCGTCACCAATATTTAATATGTTTCTACCGTTAACTTTCAAAGTCGAATTTGCGAAACTTATTCCATTTTAATGCTTGTAGATAATCCATGTTGATGCTTTTGATTATTCTATTTTGATGCTTATTCCATTTTGTTATTCCATTTTGATGCTTGTAGATAATGCTTTTCAAGTGTGAATAACAAATAAGACGAAGAAGTTTCGTTTCCGCCAGAGCTTACGTTTATGTTCGCCATTCTAGTGTTAAGTACTTTTTACTATCAAAAGAGCAGACATATAGGCTCTATCATTTGTTAGAAATCAATACGATGTGGAAAATCTACTTTCAACATATAATTACCATCACCAGACCTGCGTTTATTATTGCTTTTCGTGGCACAGAATATATTACTATTAATACTATTATTATTTATTCTGGACAAAGAGCTTTGCTGATACATCCAGATCAAATCTCGCAAATCTATTTATAAACAATATTAACAAGTTTTAAGGTACAAATAGAATAGAATAGAATAGTTTGTTTTGAAATAAGTTGGCAGAGCTTGCACTAGTCACCTCAAATGGTAGTTTATTCCACCTATCCACCACTCTATTTTGCAGAATGTTCTTAAGTGAATTAGATTTAAATTTTCGATGGTTGAGTTTTTTGTCTTTAATAATAATAATAATAAACTCTCTATTTGCACTTAATTAGTATACAAAAAGGCGAGCTTATTGCCACATGGCAATGTCTTACAACTAACCTAAACACAGTGGTACATGCGCGCATTGTGAAAATAAAGATTATTACATAACATACAGACAAGTGGAAGAATTTAAAACTAATCATGCACGAGGAGAGGAAATTGGGAGAGGAACAGGAGAGAAAGGGAAGAACTAGTTACTTCTTAGAAAGGTAGTAATCCTAAAGGTGAGACTTAAATGATGGTAAAGAAGGCGAGTTTCGTATATTTGCTGGGAGATCGTTCCAGAGTCTTTCACCATGGACACAGAAAGAATAGGAATAGAAATCACTATCATGACTCGGAATTTTTTAAACTCGGACTCGGAATTTATGTCTTTCTGAATCTCAAAAATGAATTAAAGTCAAAAAAAGTCCTAAGTACTCTTGCGTTAAAAATACTGTTTTGGTATGCATAATTGAATAGTGTTATATTTTCTTCCCAAACTCTCACATCTGCGACGTATCCCTATATTTTTCCACTGCTGCTCAGTCATGTGTGGCAGAGGCGAGTTAGGCAGGCATGTTTGCCTCCGAAAGAAGAAATTCGATGGAACTATATTCGTTTATCAAGGCGCCCTCTTCTTAAATAAACATCAAACATAAACGCGCGGCGGCAAGTCTCTACGTCGCGGAATTTTTCGCCCGATGTTTCTCTTTTGCTTATATTTTTATTACTAATGATTGGCTGCTTTGCAAGGCTGCTATATTCAGATGTGAAAACGGAAAATATAATGGCAGAGGGAGAGCGACGTAGAAGAGTTTCTCCGAGATACGCATTCTGCGCAATCATACATCAAAGGCTGGAATCTTTGCTGGAATTGATTTGACAGACTCGAGTCTAAATTTAGTGGAGAAGAAAAATGGCATAACTACCCACTTCGAATTTGACGCGGCTTCCATTTCGTGGCCGTAACCACTATTTTTTGGTCGAGTGTTAAAATATTTATTTTTGAAATCTACTATGGTTTTAGTTAATTTTGATAATTTAAATTTTGATTTAATTTACACATTTATTTACATATTTGCAGAATAAAAAATACATAAAAAGCTACATATAAATAAAATTATTATAACTATATATTTATACCGACAAAGACCACACGATGAGTGTGGAAAGACAACATATCACCAGTGTGGAAAGACAACACATCACACAAAGACAACACATCACGATAAGACCTCTCATAGTCTGATTGATCTGATAATGACATCTTCTCCTGATAGGATAAATTCTTTCGGGCAGTACACTGCTTCTGGTTTTTCGCACCATGACCTTCTATATATCTGTTATAAAATCCGAAGCCCGAAACTCCCACCGTCAATTCCTCGTGTTAGAGACCTAAATCGCATTGATCGTAATGTACTCTAACAAGACGCGTATGAGTCCAAATGGCATATTATATTTGCAGAACCTTCTATTAATAATAAAGTCCATTTACTCAATGAGTTAATCACAAAGCTTTATGACAAGCATGCGCCGTTTAAAACTATTCGCGTCAATCATCAGCCGTGCCTGTGGATGACTGACGATATTTTGACGCTTATGGCAAAACGTGATAATGTTAAAACCAAACACAAGGCTACACCGACAGACGAGGAATCCATGCAGCCAGCTTTGTCGCAATTCTGAAAAGCTTTCATTTATAAGAATCTTAATAATTCAACTCCTAAACAAACCTGGAAATTTCTCTATTCCATTGGCGTGGCTAAAACTAAATTGATATCTAATATTTCAAACATCGATCGTCTTTTTTTAAAGCCTCCTATCACTTTGGACTCGAATACCAAAAAAAAATACTCTGCGTGACATTCGAAATAAGTCGAGAATAAATGGTAGTACTTTCTCTTTTGCGGCCGTTTCTCAATGCACTGTTAGGCAAATTCTTTTTGTTATTAAATCCAAAGCCTCTGGCATTGATAATTTAAACATGGAAATGATTCGGCCAATCCTGGAGCCCATTCTACCAGCCCTTTGCCACATAATAAAAGTTTCCCTGTCTAATGGAGATGTGCCGACCATTCGGAAAAAGGCATTCATAATATCACTTCCTAAACTTTTCGCTCCGCAAACCGAAAAAGACTTAAGACCCATGTCTATTTTGCCTTTATTTTCCAAGGTATTGGAACGGGCTATATATATGCAGTTGTATGAGTTCCTCACTGCGAATATCAGCCTTGACCCACTCCAATCAGGGTTTCGGCCAGGTCACAGCACCACAACCGCCCTCGTCAAAGTCACTGATGATATTTTATGCGCTATGAACGATCGCAAATTCACTATCCTCACCTTACTCGACTTTAGTAGCGCATTTAACTCAGTTGATTTCGACTTACTTCTCGAGCGACTTTGTTGTCTCAATCTATCAGAAGGTGCCCTTAAGTGGTATCGTACTTACGTGGACGCAAGCAATGTGTCAAGGTATCAGATAATACTTCAGATACTATTGATGTCATTGCAGGTGTTCCACAAGGAGTAATATTGTCACCTCTACTTTTTTCTCTATTCACCAACCCAATAGCTAAGGGCGTGACTACCAATTATCATCTCTATGCTGATGAGCTGCAGCTGTATACCCATGCTACGCCCCAAGAGGTTAGTTCGGCTACCTCTATTACGAATATAAATCTAAACCATATTTCACGCTTGGCCAAAGAAAATGGTATCATATAAACCGTCTAAGTCCCAATCTATTGTAATTGGCAGCAAGAGACTGTTATCATCATTTAATATTGCATCTGTCCCACCAATCCATATTGATAGTAATGTTATACCATATTCAAAGACGGTGAAAAATTTCGGTATTATTATTGATCAATATCTCTCTTGGCAGTCCCAGATTAATGAAGTCAGCAAAAGCATATTTGCTGGATTTGCTTGAAAGATTTTTACCATTGGAGGTTAAGAAGACCATAATTCAGTCAATGCTATTACCTATACTAGACTATGCTGATGTTTGCTACCTTGACGTCACTGAAGCCATCCTTGACAAATTAGAGCGGTTGCAAAATGTATGCATTAGGTATATCTTCAATGCGAAAAAAATTGATCACCTCTCTGAGTTTAGAAGCAGATTTCATTGACTTCGAATATGTGAACGTAGAAACATGCATATTCTTTTCCTTCTTTATAACATCCTCAACAATCTTACCGCTCCCTCCTACCTAACCGAAAAATTCAATCACTTAGGATGTCATGGTCTTTCACTCCGTTCCAGTAAGGATAGTAGAATTGCGATTCCCACTCATAATTCTTCTTTTTCTACTTATTTCTTCACCGTTCAGGCAGCTAGACTATGGAAACAGCTCCCGTCAAACATCAGAAACGCACCAACGTTTTCTACCTTTCAAGTGTCTCTGAAAAAACATTTCATGCCCCTAAATTCCTCGTTATCTGCCTCATCCCATCCTCTCCCATCCTTTGCTCCTTGCGAATTATTCCAAATCCTAATTATATTTAAAAAATGGCATTTTTGTTACCTACTTGATTAATTTTTGTTATGTAATAAGTTTTTCTTCTTTTTTTTGTTATTTTTTTTTTCTCTTGGCACCTAAATTTTTACACTTCCACGAAGGTTGGCTGTAAGAGATTGTATTTTAGGCAATAAGTCCGCCTTTTGTATGTTTTTGTTTAATGTGCAATAAATAATCTCTATCTATCTATCTATCTATGAGTCTGTAAATGCTGCAAATGGGGATTCCCTCAGACCAGCTGATCTGATTTCCATGACCCTTAAAGTTCTTGGCCGTCTCACATTACTATTTGATCATTTCTATTGGAATTTGAAGCATTGACGTTGACTTAAATGTCGCCCACACACGGCTCCATACAAACAACGAATTCCAGCGGGAACTCCCTTTGAAGTTTATTAATTTAAATTTTAAACCTAGGTGAGATGCTCACGTGCTCGAGTGCAGTAAACGTGGCGGATCCGGGACCAGTTCATCAACGAGTGTAGGTATTGCGGTTGCTCAGACTGTGATTGCGAAGTGGGAGCTAATGGTCCATGTTGCAGTTAGGTTCGGCCAAACTCACGGGTCAACACCTATCCGGCAGCCTCCACGCAGAAGTGCAAACCCGGGTAGGATACTGGCCTGCGGCCAGTTCCCCTAGGAATCATTCTTCGGGCGCTCAGCCAATCGACTGTGCGTTTCGACTGATAGTCGAGGGAGTCTGGAAACGGATTTGTTTCCTATAGAGCGGGGGCAGTTGTTTACCTTGTGGCAACCGATCTTAAAAAGAACGACCATTCGGCTACCCGATTCCGGGTGAATATCCGTGCAAAGGATGCCGTGGTCCGCGATAGATTCGTAGACACCGAATCACCGCTACACAAGGAAGAGGACTGTGCAATCGACTTCGAATCTGTAACCAGTCTGGAGGCCGGAGAAATCTGGCCATAACTGGTAGGGTAGGGGCTTGGTCTGCCCGTTGGGTTAACTACCCCCGTGCCATGCGGTAAGGGTTGGTCTCTCGCGGGCTAGTGTTGACCCGTGAGTGTGACCGACCCTGAACAAATGGGTCTTCGTGGCCAACTCCAACAGGGCGCATTAGCTTCCAACACCACAATCACAATAAAATAAATTAGAAATAAGTTGAATTATCTCGCCAATTTTTACTTTTTCCCAAATACTTTTACTGTAACCCTCACTTGGCTGCCCCTGTTTTAAGACAGGAGCATATGCCAAACTAAAACCCCTTTTATTTATATATTCATTTAATGAAGGCATCCGCAAAACCCACTGAAAAATGTTTAATAATTAAAGGAATTTAACATAGTACAAGCGTAAGCGACATTAATTATTTTGCGAACAATCACGTGAGCGTTCGTTGTAAAGCTTGATTATAAATTAAATACGAGCGCGCGTCGGTGAAACTGCTGAGTGGAGTCAAGTGGTCAAATATCATGCTGAATTCGAGTTAATGCATGCATACACGCGCGAACTCGCCACATACAAGTTGAGCAAATATAACGGGAAAATATTGTTCACCTGTAATAGAGTGGGTGTGTGTATTTTAAAATAGTATTGTGGTTTTTACAAGCTTTATTTACCTTGCAATATTTGTTAGTATGTATGTAAGTATGTTAGTTTGTATAGGTTAAATCTTGCAAGCTGAATAAGCAACTATGTAGTTAACATTTGTCATGTTGGTTCAGTTCCGATGACAATCCATTTTTATGGTGAGCATGACCTGATTCTACTACTAGGGTTGTCGACTACAGCGGGCGAGCCCGTGACATCTGAAAATTTTAATGATTAGTCTTTCTATCTCCCTGGAGTGAGCGCAGAAGACTTGGACAAAACAGTCCACCGTCTAGCTCCGCCACAAACCCGTAAAAGGCCAACGCCTTAACAGCGAGATAGACAGGAGTGTTACCCAGCGGGCTTACACTAACGCCCCTACTTCCAATTGCGACCAGATTACTCCAGTCTCTCGATTGGTTACGAGTTCGAGGTCGCGTGCGCGGTCCTCTCCCTTACGAAGCGGTGAAATGGTGTATACCGAATCTATCGCGGACGACAGCGTCCTTTACCCGGTTGTTCACCCAGTATCGGATGGCCGATGGTCGTTTCAAGAGCAGTCGCCGTAAGGTCCGCAACCACCCCCGCTATAGGAAACAGTACTGCTTCCAGACTCCCCCGACTGTTAGTCAGAGTTTGGGAGCTAATGGGCCCATGATGTGTTGGCCACGAAGACCCATGTGTTCAGGGTCGGTCACACTCACGGGTCAACACCCATCCGACGGCCTCCACGCACGGGGTGCGAACCTGGGTAGGACCCGTGAGCGTGACCAACCCTGAACAGAATGGGTCTTCGTAACCAACTCAGCAAGGGCCCATTAGCTCACAAAGGTCCCTCAAAGGTCAAAGGGCAACAGCAAAAACGCGAAATTCTCTATAGCATTAAATTATGATAGCCCGTTCTACGTTCCACTATGACATGGCTGCTTCACCCAGGGTTGGCTAAGGATAGATCATTTTAATAAAAGCTTGTTTTCAAAAATGCGTTTTTACTATTACCTAATTTGTATTTAAAAGTAGTGTAATATAAAACTATACGAACTTTACAGTGATCAGAAAACATAAACAACAAAAAAGGTCCGTATCCGGGATTCAATACAAGAATTGTAACTATCATATAAATAAATACAAATGAAGCTGCCATGAAATTCACTGACCGGAATCGGGCCCATCATAATATTATTATTACACTACTGGGGGGAGGCGGTGGACTCCAGACTAACGACCGGCTGTGGTAGGTTTACTACAGCTGTCTTGCCAGATGTGAGCGCCGCCTTACCACCTATCCAATCTTGGGTGTGACATCGAAGGAAAAACATCGATATTACAATCGATACCAACATCGTAACGGAAACATCGATAGTCGAAAAATATCGTTTTCAAATCATCGATATTTAGATTGTCTAAACATCGATATTTCTTTTAAAAAACATTGTTCGTTGCAGTCATTTTGATGACAATCACTATGAGTTTTTTTTTGATAAAATGAATAATAGAGATGAACAGAGTGATATTAAGTATAATTGAACATGTTAAAAATAGGAAATGGCAATGTTTAATCGGTTTATTTTCGAAATTTGTCGTTTAAATACTGGCAAAAATACTGACAATATCGTTTTTAAATGAATTCTCTCTTATTGCCTAATAATATTGTTAGACATGTCGCATATATTTATATAATATATATGGAGGCCAACCGAAACGGATTCTTGCAGATCTGCCAACCCCTGCAATAAGCCGTTTGGTGTTTAGCTGCTCTAGCGGTTGAAGTGTTAAGAATATTATATATGAAGCAAAAGAAAACATATAGATGAGAAATATCGACGGAGGAACATCGATGGTGCCAAAACATCGATAAGGAACCAGAAATTAATACTGCTTAGAGTGAATTGACGTCTAGAATCCAATCTCAAGCTTTCTTGATTAGAAGATTTTTATTATTATTATTAGATATTCAGAGAATCACAAAACCAACCAGTTATAACAAGGCTAAAGAGAACATTTTGTCATGGATATCAAAAGTAAATAAATTCCCAATAACCATGATTATTAATCACTAAACGATTATAATTTCATTTAAATTATTGTTGCTTTACCCGATTGTCTGAAAAACTAAGTAGTTATAATATAATCAAATCTCCGAAATGTTGATATATAGCGAGGTTAAGTTGGATAAATTGGTATATAGCGAGGTTAACGAACAGTCATATTGTTTCCAGCCTCATTAAGTAGCAAAATTAAGCTGATTAAGTCAATTAGCCCGGCCTCCCCAGATTAGAAGGATTAACTTTTATCATTTTGTTTTATTTTTACGCTAGCGAGAGATAAAGTGGGGTGGGGGTTAAAAGAGAGAAAGAGAGGGTGAAAAGGAGGACTACTTTATTTATTTTTCTCTCATCCGAATTTTGGTCATTTCACTTGTTTCGGAACTGTCTGCCAGTTTGTTCCGAAGTTCTGTCCTCTCCCGGGTGCACCAACTTTACTGAAATACTTAACTGTAAATTAATTCAATTTAATGATTTTTTACTGTATAATAACAAAGAAATACAGAAATCAACGTAGTTGTCGGATGAAACGGCGGTGAAATTAGAGTAGAAAGAACACGGGGCACAAAAAAAGGGACAAAATTAAACGAGTAAAAATTGTCAAGCTTCCCGTGATGGGCCCGCCAGCGCGCTGAAGGTTCCAAAGCCGCGCTGCGCGTCCACAGATTATACAAAGTAGACAGTAATTCAAGAGATGCATCACGAAGCAAACTATTGCTAAGATTTGATTGTAAATATTTATATCAGAAATGTTTATATTTTGGTCTTATTTCGTTAATTAATAGAGGGTATAAATATATACAAGCAAGGATCACTTATTTTTTTTATTTTAAATAATTTATTAAATTACAGGCATTTATGACGTGTATGACTTACCCTTGTAATAGCATTTAAAATAGCAATAATACACATATTAAGTAGTAAATAAAAAGCAAAATTATGGTACTATAGAAATTATAGAAACTTGTCCTATTTTTCCTACACAGGAAAGCCTATCAAATATGATTTTTATGTCACATTTAACAAACTCAAGAGGTTCCGTTTGAATCGTGTTTCGGCGCTGAACAAAATGTGTTTTTTGATAATAATAAAAGTTTTAGATTTTTTTGAAAAAAAAAAATCCTATAAGACGAATCTGTTCGTTTTGTCGTTCGCACCTGGATCACAGAAACGTTTTAGAGAAAATACGGCGATTGCGTCGGTATGGTCCAAAACGGGTTCTCTGCATTCTTTTGTTTTTGATTAATTACTTTTTAATATATTCCTTTATTTTTAAAATTTTCGTATGCGCGCACCACCCGGTTTGAAACGTCAAACGATACATATGCACGGCGTCGAGATGCTTTCGTATGCATGGGTAATTGTTAAGGTGAGACAGTCCTTACCGTGCCACAAAAAAATATAACGTTTCAAGCCAGCGAGGCAGCGAGCTTATGCCAGAGTTGCCATATGAGTACTCACGTGAGTTGCTTATGTCAGAGCAACCATTTGTGCAATTTAAATACGATTTTTCCGATTATTTTAGCTGTCGTAAGATGTACGATCAGAAGATCTACCAACTATGCACAGTGCGAAGAAATGGTAACACATCCTGACTTAGGTTATATTTGACATATCTGTCACCTGATACTTGACAAGAAATATGTTTCGGTTGATTAGATTTAAAATAAATTGATGATGTTACATTAATTAATTAGTTTTACAATTTTATATGTGCATAGTAAGAAACCTTTTTAGGCTACATAATTTATTGGTCATTTTAGTTATTTATTTATCTATATAATTATTCATTTTGCTTATTTATTAACTGAAATATTTTCATTTTCTTTATTTAATATTAGTTGTTTATTTATATACACATTTACATATTATATTAACCTTAAAATTTTTAAGAATGAATGAGCGATCGGAATGAATGAATGAAAAAAAATAAAAAGTGAGGTCACTATGTCTTAAATACTATCACCCCAGAACAGATATACAATCTAGTGGGGGTGATAAAATCCACAAAAACTTAATCTTATCTGCTTCGCAAAAAAAAAAAAAATGTAAAAATATTATTATTTATACTTTTGTTTTTTTTTTGCCAAAATCAATTTTATTGTATTGGATAATTTTATAAAATAAAATAAAAAAATATTGTATATCCAAAATAATTATTTACGTACTATTTTATTTCTTTCAAAATACTTTAATTGTGTTAATGTAGGTATCAGACATACGACTTTTTAGATTGATGAATATGTTTACCGTCCGCCTATCCATTCCTGGTGCTACAAACACGTCAAATCACCAAAATATAATAAAATAAATAGTCTCTAATAAGATCACATTGCGTGATATTTTTCCAACCTTGTTTTATTAAATATTTCACCGCTGGGTAAATACGTATTTGTGTTGTACCCGCGTTTTATATAAGGTCTATTTCACAGCCTGAAATAAAAGATGCAAACAATGCCTCTCAGGTCTATCACGCGACGGGGCGCAGCGGTATTTTTCGGTTGAAAAAATAATGCTGCCAGAGTGGCGTGGCGGTTGCCTGGGCGACATATTTACATCTTTTACTTCTCGGCGTAGAATATACTATAGTACCGATGTATTTAAAATTTGATGTCGACCGCTTTATACCGCTGAATAACAGCATTTCTTATTAAATTATTTTCAACCCGCTATACTTTTCGCTGAATAATACTAACATTGGCCTGTTTATCAGCGTTAAGTGTGCTCCTTTTTCTCTCGAGCCGCTAGTAACAACTGCAGGTGTTAACAATCGTAGCTACAGGTAAGCGAGTGCCTTTATAAATAAACACATTGCTTTATTAACTTTGGAAAGTGACTTGACCTCCATTTTAAATATTTTGTTCCTTCAAATTATTAATGTCTTTGTTATTAAAATCCCGCACTAATGGGTCTGAATATAGATGGTTGATGACGGGTTTACCGTAATCTAGGGATGTTATTACAATTGTGTTGCTATCTTTACTATTACATAGGCTTTGGATGGTTATTTACACAGATCTTGGGAGGGGACATCTACAGGTTTATTTTTACCATTGCCCAGCAGAATTTTACCTCAAATAGCCAACGAACTGGCAAGCTAGTGGGGCTCCTTTGCTCTCTGATTACCAGTTTTAGAAAGATTACTCGTTCCTTTCGCTTACCGTTCGATGTCACTTGCGTAAAGATCTAGCTAGTATAAGCAATACGGCCCGTAGCGCCTTTGTTCGATTTCACCGGGATCGATCTGTTTTAAAGGTAGATGACATTAGACAAATATCTACCCACTGTCTTAGAAAACTACGATTCCAAACTCCCCCGGTGATCCGCCAGATACACTGCTTTACGTAGTACACTGTCTAAAGTTTACCCGAGTGAATTAGTTCTTTCAATTCACTTCTTCTATAGGACGCTCCCGCCGATGGCTTGAACCAGCCATGAAATAAGCTGGATTTGCGGCTGAAGCTGCATGGAACCAATAAGCACTAGAACCATTATTACAACAGACTTTATAATATAAAAAAAGCTATAGAAACACGCAATAATACAAGGTCAATTGAAGTAATCAACTTGGCAGAAATGAGGTGGCAAAGATAATAATTTGTATTTAAAAATAAATTCTTTACATTATTATGTGTAATAAATTTTATATATTCTATTTATTTATTTGTCCTATAAACTTCATCTTATGATATTTTATATATTTTTTCTATTATCATGCTATTTCGATATTTTTAAATATAATTTAATTTTATAAGCAGATTTCTACTATATGTTTTATTCTGAATTAGATTATTTCTGTATTATTTTGATTCTTCATATGCCCACTTGTGAAAACATCACTCTTAAAGTATCTATGGCCTAGATAGGAAGATTCTGCAAAGAAAACTTTTTAACTGTATTTTCAATGAATAGATTGTTTTTAATAATTTTTGATCGTTCTACTTACTAGGATCGTCTATATTCTACGATACAGGTCGTAACTTGTCCATCCCCGTTAGCCCTGCGACTCGAAAATGTGGAAAATGCGACTGTCGATGTCACAGAGCAACAGAAAAAGGTTCAACGGGGAAATAGCGGAAATACAGAAATTATATGCAACGCGATAATAGCGTACAAAATCGTATGGAAAGAGCTGATTGCTCAGTGCGCATCTCCCGCATTTGGAGGGCTAATCAATGTGTGAAATTTCAATTCGTATCGAATCTGGTACGAAAGCACGACACTCTGATTAATCTATGGCTCGGCCTGACGCTTGTTTGCAAGTCAACTAATTAGTGCGCCGATCTGCCGACGCGGCGCCAGCGCCGGGCGCCGCGACGCTCTGCTCCTGCTGCTGCCTTATTTATTTACTGCTGTGCTATTTTGCCGGTCTGCATATTTCGTACACCTACCGGCCTGAAGGGTGCAATCTTGCAGGCATTATGACCGCATTTTTAAGGTATGTAGCAATATAACCAGAGAGCTGACAGCGGATTTTAACAAAGATGTAGATGTAGCTTACCTGATTTTCAGTTAAGTTACTTTATAAGAAAATATGCAAGATGGCATACAAGAAAAATTGATCATTATACTCGATTGACAATTGGTTACTTTTAAGACCCTTACATAAATATTTATATCGTCACAATATAACTTTAGTGTTTATTTTTTGCATTCCTGATTATTTAACCGTTAATATTAAAAATGTAGCGCGACGCGCTACAAAGTCTGGGATATCTACACAAGAACAAGAGTGTATACAGAATAAACCATTTATTATACTCGATTCACAACTGGTTACTTTTAAAGTACATACAGAAATATTTATATCGTCGCAATCGAACTTTCCTCAAGTATTTGTCGATTGCATTCCTGCTAGTTTGTAGCGCGACGCGCTTCAAAGTCTGGGATGTCTATACAAGAACAAGAGCGTTTAAAAAAACTGATCATTATATTGGATTGACAACTGGTTACTTTTATAGCACATACATAAATATTTATATCGTCAGAATGTAACTTTCCTCTAGTTTAACCGTCTGCTAATTTAACCGTTAATATTAAATATGTAGCGCCACGCGCTACAAAGCTGTGATGTCTATACAAGATCAAAATCATAAAAGAAAAACTGTGTATTATAGGTACTCGATTGATACCTGAAAATTGGCGCCCGCGACAGTACATATATCTCTAGCTACCTAAGTGTGAGTGCGAATTACACACCCACAAAGTCATCGTGAAAGATCAACAAGAAGAATACTATTCCTAGAAGGAATTAAATATAAGACATTAGATCATTATTATATATGTATATATTTATGTGTATATTTATGTATATATATACATTTTTTATTACCATTAAATTAACAACAATCATTTAACTTTTGAATACCGAAGAGGTACGTATTAATATTTGCGTTTAATGAAAAGTGTCCTCGGTTATTTGAAACATATAATTCGCCGTATGCCCAAATACAGGCAATATTCAGACTAGTTGGGTATGCTCTGAGTATGATCATGTGCATGTGGGACATCGTTTACTTCGCACAGTTGTTTGTTTTAAATAAATAAAGAATAATTTAAAAAGATTATTTTTTTTAAACATAACTGCTACGAATTTAAAATTATTGACGACGAAATGCACGCAGTATCTGTCATGGCTTTCTGACGCAAATTTTATGTATATATTTGCTGTTTCTCGCAGTTATAATCACACCCCTCTTGTTATTATTACTTACGAAAAAGAAAACTATATGATTTTCTTTCTTAGGCTCATCTGAGTCATTTTTATTACGATTCATTAGGGAAAGAAAGAGTTGTTCTAGACGAAAGTCGAGTATATATTTTTAATTATTTAGGATGAAATTACGTATACAATCAGTTTATATTACAATATGTTTTAATCTTCACTTTGGTCTGCCAAATAAAAGATTACTAGCAGCGCATTACAGCGAAAATTTCATTTGGCGCAAAGCCAAAACGTTTTCCACTTTAAATAGGTTTAAAAAACTGACATATTTAAGTCGATGCGGGCTAGAAAACAAGTTCAACTAGTAGCTTTATGTAGTAGATAATGATATAGAACTCAATATTTCCAATAAATTTAATGATTTTTTTATACACCATTAGTGATGGCTGACCGAGCGGAGCGAGGTCACTGTTTAAACTCGACCGGAGATGACCATTTTGCTTTTCGCCATTTTTAATTTGTTTGTTAAAGAACCTTTACAGTTGCTAAA
>OX155954.1:14407950-14455450 GCA_944548615.1 Micropterix aruncella | reverse complement strand
AAAATGACAAGTCACTGAAACCAATCTCTTCCAGATGATAATCTTTTTTTCGGCACGTAATAGTACTTAAAAAATAGGTTTTGTTCATTTTACTCATTCATTTCGTTACATGTATTCTGGAATATTTAGCCAGTGTTTTCAAGGTAAATATGTTACCAGTCTTTTCAAGTCGATTACCGTAAAATATAACTATGTGTTAACGGGTACTTTAATGACTATCATGCAATTGGTTTTTGCCGTCTAACTTTGACCCATATTCGACACATACTCTTTTAGCATTATCAATGAGGAGCTGGAGCTTCACGCTGCTGGAAATTAGTAGGTACAGAATCAGGTACATATATTATATTTTTGACCTTTACGCCATTTATCTTGACCACGCTTTCAAATTTATGTAGGGCTTCCTTAAAGGTGAATTCGGAGTAAAGATTGAAAGCAGAGGTAATATTATGCAATCCTGTCTCACTTCGCGCTGTACCTCCACCTCTTCAGAAATATTCTGACTAACCTTGATGTACGCTTATTGGTGCCAGTGGAGATATGTCGAATAGAATAGAATAGAATAGAATAACTTTATTTCGCTATACAAACATTACTTAATGAATATTACACTGATTTTATAAGAAAAGGACAATTTATGCACAGATAGCGGTAAGTCCGCTATCTGTTCACAAATTGATAACGCAATGATACGCAAGTCTTGAACATTTATTCCCACTTGTGGGATTTCGGCCATCTTGTTGTGTCTGAAAAAATCGTTTGTGTCACCCCAAGACTTTACCGGCGTGTATCCAGGAACTTCTTTCATCAGAATATTAATTTTGTAAATAAAGCCGATGAGCAGTTTTACTGTATAATTGTAATATATAACATGTATGTGTTTATTTCTTTTATAACTATTCCTCATATATCTTGTATATTTATAGTAATATGTGTAATATTTGATATCATTATTAATATTAAAAGTAGTAATAATATTGAAATTCGTTTAGTTAGTAACGTCAGTACCTACTACTAAAAACAAAGACAGTATATTTCGTATGCCCAGATACATGCTGTTTGGTCTAGTTGGGCATTCGTTTAGAATGATCGTATTGGTTGTGTTCATTTCTTTATTGCTTATATAACTAGTTACGGGTACAATGTATATCTATACGATCACACTGGTACCTGATAACCCTAACGTATACAAAATAAATAAATAAATATTGTCAAAAATTCCCATTAATAAGCGACGCAACTTATTGAGTTTAAAAAGCAATTTGCAAACGCAGGTCGCAGTGAGCCTTCGAATTCGAATTTTGAACGATCCACGCATTGCAAGCATAGCCGCTTTTAGGGTCATTATTATTTAATTAATGTATGGCGGACTTTAAATATTATTTGTGTCGCTTGTATATGAGATATTTCAACGATAATTACTAAATGTGATTTTGGCCCAACAAGGCATCTGTGTGCCGAATTTCAAATCTCTAAGTTTAATATTTTAAGATTGTAGTATGACTAGCGCGCTTTCTAGTATACCGGTTTTAACCACAATCTTTCGAATTATTGCCATGACTGGATGAAGCGGTTGGATTCTATAATGGAGTAATGCACACACATACACACAAAGATAGATTTCAATCTACAAAAAATAATAAGAAATATAAGAGTAATTGAATAAAGCAAACATAAATAGATATCGAACGTTGGGCGCTATCAAGGAGGAATACACATACACACACACGAACATACACAACACACACACACACACACACACACAGATAGCCACACAGAGAGACTTCATTCCGGAAATTGTCTTAATCGTAGGAGGGGGGGGGGGGTTAAATGATTTTGTGTGCGTTCACAATACTTTACCTCCTCGACGGTTGGTGGGCTGGTAAAATAAAATATAAACGAAAATTTAATATATTTAGCTCGAAACCCTGCCGATTGATGTTCTAGCTTTTGGACCACATCGTTGCCAGGTTAAAGGTCTGAACGACTGCCTGCGAAGAGGACGTCACAGCGTGGTAATATATGCGTCCCTACATAAGGACAAAAGGGGAGCGCCGAAATGAAAGTGGCATGATTGACACGGGCGCTAAGGTGTAGCTCGCACAGTCATCCAGTCCGCAAATGACAGTGCCTCGAGGAGCCGCAGAGCCCGCGAAAGGGCGGCAAGGAGGGGGGAGGGACGAATATGGGAGGGGGCGGGGGAGACGGAAGCCAGGAAGCCGCCATTTTCATTAGCGGCCTCCTACGATGCGACGCGACGTTTCATTTACATTTCCGCCTCCGTCGTCTTTTTTTCGCGCACGATTCTACGTCCGCCGCGGAACAGACACGTCCCCGGGAATGTCTTTACTTTGTCTCCTGCGCGTATCTAGTTCGGCCCTGTATCGAGAAATGGGCTGCTTTTTAAGGCCCCGTATAAAGTCAGCGCGTATATTTTAAACAACATAACCATACCTTTCGCGCACCAGCGATGCCCATCAACCTCAAGCGGAAAGTTTATGAGACATGGGTTCTGCCAGTAACAAGGTACGGCCTTGAAACAGTGCCTCTAATGCGGAACAGTGCCAACCGCCTCAGAATGTGCCAAAAAGCCATGGAGAGAGCAATGCTGGACTTCAGTCTCCGCGACAGAGTGCGTAATGAAGAGATACGAAGACGCACGGTGGTGATAGACGTAATGAAGCGTATCGCCAGACTGAAGTGGGGCTGGGCAGGTCACGTCGCAAGGCAGGATGACGCGAGGTAGCCGAAGAGGCATGTCCAGTGGAGACCAAAAACCACAAAGCGAAGCGTAGGGAGACCACAGCTACGATGGCTGGACAACATCAGAAAAGCAGCAGGAACCAACTGGCTGAAGGCAGCAGCTGACAGACAGACATGGAAGAAGAAGTTACTTGAGTTTTAGATGGTTAGGGTAACTCGAGATAACATAACTGTTCTAAAAATATCACACACTTCTAAATCGGTTTAAGTGTTTAGAAGTTTTGATGGAATAAAGAAACAGAAAACATACATATATGAAGCCAGAACACATTACACTCCTTTTTTGTTGGGCGGTCATGTAAAAACAAATAATAATAAAATAGTCTTATCTATCTAGAGTTTTTTTTAGCTATGGCGCTCTGGCAGGACCACACCTCGCAAATAAAGTTTACTTTTTTTGTACTTTCCTTACTTCAACGTTGTGGATTGAGACAAAAGTCAGTCCATCCACCACCCAGACAGTTGTAATAACTATAGTCGTCTTTTCTACCCGAGCCTAATACTATTTCAAAAGAATCAGAGGCTTCTATCCTCATCCAGTCCCCAAAGAGGCATTCATTAGTTCATTTTATGAATACAAAATATTTTTGCATTTCTATATTTTAAATCTACATATTTACAATACATTACATAACACATTTACAATTTATTATATTTTTGGCAGCTGGTAGTGCTACTCTTTATATTATTTTTTAAGAGTAGATACTACGATCCGAGACCAACATGTGAATTATTGGTTTAAATAATGCGCAGCCGACTTTATAGGGCTCCTTAAAGCAGCGTCCCCATTTATATTTTTTTTGGGTTAAATGTTGCATTCCACTAAAATGTATACCTTTGCGAGCAAACTAATTCATGATTGTGGTATCGCATGATGCTACACCGCTTGAACAGTGCACATACAGGTATTGAGCGCATTCCCACGACGCACAACGGAAATGTTGAAAACAACGTTTGATTTGCTTTAACAGTATTTGCAGCGCATTCTACCGTCATATGTGATACAGTGTGTACTCAGCATGGGGGCTGTGTAATACTACTGAAATTGTTATGAAGGAACCGTTTAATTTCGCAATTTACTTGTATATATGTATACAGACAGTCTTTAAATTACAATATAATAGGATCAATTTACATAAAGTATAAAACAGTAAAATATAAAAGATAATGAGTATTTATTTCTATTACGAACATTAGTGTTGTGTAAGAATGGCAATAAATTAGTCTTAAACTAGTTACTCAATTAAACAAAGGTCATATAAAGTAAAATCAAATTAACAAAGATCATATGACATTCCTCCAAACATTCCAATTAAAAAAAACAAAGGCTATAAAGTATCAATTTACAATAAAAACAATTGACATTAATAGACAATATATTAAATTAATTATTTTATTTATTTATTTATTTAGTAACACATCTAGTAAACAATTTATATCATATATGTAAGTAAGATTTTAGCAAGAAATTGATGCGACATTATTTTTAATGTTTGACACAGTCGCCTAACTAGGCCTAGGCCTGTTCTAAGGCGGACTTTTAATGACTAGATATTAAGTGTGCACTGTCAACTTAAACTATAGCTAGTACTTATTTTAAAATCGACAAATATGAAACTACAAATATTTACGCATATACAAATATAGATACTCATATACATCTATAGATAAAATATATATATCCATATATGCACACATACACATACATATATGTATACGAAAATAATAATAAAACTAAAATAAATAAAATAAAAACTAAAACAATATACATATATAAGTCAATTACATATTAATATAACGTTTACATACCTAAAATAGTCATTTAAAATTATCATGGTAAAAACTAAATACTAAGTACTAAATACTATCATTCAAAATACAACAGTCAGCATATTCCCTAAACCGTCCCTACCCACCTCCAACAACCAATCGGTTAGTGATTTTTTAAAAGTGGATGTGTTCTCGCTACTTTAAATTGCTTCGGGAAGATTGTTGTACATTCTAGGGCCAATGAACGTGAAATGGCGCTGGCCAAATGCTGTGTAAGTTCTTGGCACCATCATATCACCAGTTTTTGTTGCTCTCGTCTTTCCAACTCGTTGTTGATTATAAGGGGTCATTTTATTTTTAGTGTATATTAGGGCCATGCGAATGTAAAGCTGTCTTACATCCAAAACCTTGGACTGGATGTAAAGAGTGTCTGACGGAAATCGATACGGTTTACGTGCGATTATTTTAAAAATACATTTTTGCGCTACTTCTAGAGGGTGTAGAGTGGACCTTGTACAACCGCCCCATCCTATAATACCATAGCATAGTATTGTCTGACACAATGCATAGTAGGTGTTTTTCAGTGTTCCCGGGTCCACAATATCTCTTATTTCCCTGAATATAGGTACATGCGAGTTTACGCACCTTCATCGCCAGCTTATCAATATGTGGTTGCCAAAGCATCTTATTGTCGATCGTTATACCCAGGTATTGTACCTGTTGTGCTCTTTCTAGAGTAGTGCAGTTGCAATTCAATTGTTATGTACAAGGCTGTTTTCGCAATATTTTGAAATATCATTATGAGCATATATATTGATTTTAAGTGTTATAATACTGTTATGATTTGAAAACTGTAATAATTTTATTATCGACTTCAAAAAAAGGAGTAGGTTATCAATTCGGGTAAATCTTTTTTTTCTTTTTTATTGTTTGTTACCTCAGATCTCTGCTATTTATGAAACGATTTGGAAAATTATTTATTTAATTGAAAAGCTATACTTACAGATTGGTTCCATTTTTATCAAAATCCTGTTCTGATGATGGGATCCATGATGAATTAAAGGAACTCCTCAAATATTATAATATGACGTTGAAAATTTACATGTTAGTTCAATTCCAATGACAATGCATTTTTTTTAATGGTAAGCATGACCCAGGGTTGGCTCCCGACGAGGGGCCTCCTAAACTGTCAATAGCACAGACACGAAATTTTGTATACTCATTCAGTTATGATAGCCCGTTCTAAGTTTTACCATGACATGGCTGCGGCACCCAGGGTTGGCTCCCGATGAGGGGAGTCCTCAACGGTGAACAGCACAGACACAACATTTTGTTTATGTATTCAATTACGACAGCCCGTTCTAAGTTTCATCAAGAGAGGACTGCGGCATCCAGGGTTGGCTTCCAACGACGGAACTCCTTAACGGTCAACAGCACACACACAACATTTTGTATACGCATTCAATTATGATAGCCCGTTCTAAGTATCACCATGACATGGCACTTATAAAAAAAATGGGTCTTTTTTTTAAAAAAAAATTGTCTATTATGACACACTGTTACTATTATGTACGTACATACAGAGTATGAAGTTATAAATAATGTTGATAAAGAAAGTGTTTAGCTAAAACTAGGTCTTAAATTTTCAATTTCTGTAAGGTTGTAGAGGTATTTGTGATGTTGACTTTGGCGAGGAATATCCCTCTCTCAATCACTATTCCTTCGACTTATTACTGACTCCAATATGCTTTAATGGCGTTGTTCGAGATTGTCCTTTGTTCTGACTAATTTGGTCGTTTATTTACCTCAAATGCACACACGGGTGCCGCGGTACAAATTGTTGCTACAATGAGGCCGATTACCTTGTCCAAGCTTCTGATCGCAGCTGGTTGGCATCCGTCGTAACTTCACGCGTTAAATTCGTTTTTAAGCTATTGCATAGCTTTTATCGCGGGCCTAGTAGGCCAGCGCGGCGACCGAATGAAGAAATTTCTTAACGAAAATTAATGATTTTAAACTGATAATGACGTCTAAACGAGTACTGCTTTCGATTCGAAAAAAATACATGTTAAACAAGAACATTTTCCTAATATTCTTGGCTTTGAATATTTTACATTTTGTTTATATTACATAGTGTAATTAATTTGTGAAATTAGGTCTAACCGAACACAAAAACGACTACTACGCAAATACTATCCGGCGTATTATTATGAAACCTGCACTATTTTAAAGATAATTTAATTATCTATCTTTTTATCTACGATTTTTTTCGAATAATCCGTTTTTCTTGCTTTATCGAATAAAAAATTCGTGCTCGGCGCCCTATCGGAAGACGTTTAAATTATTCCGAATCATTTGCTACCGCAGCCGCAAATGATTCGGAATAATTTCAACGTTTTCCGATAGAGCGCAGTTATCTGATATCAGAAAAAATAAAATAAATAAATAATTATAATTGCATAAGTTGTTAAAAATGCTATGCAATAGCTTTACCGCGGCAGTCCCCGAGTGCCACACATATATTTTTTATTATCATATTCATGTGCTGATACAATCTAATATAAAGACGTTAGGAACTTGTGGGATGAATTCATTCCTCAGAAAACTAATAAAAATACACGATAATTAGTATATTCTTTTCTGAAATTATTTTAGCGTTATATGCAATAATTCGCAAGCCATGCACCTGTGCTAATATATACACAATATAGTTTTTAACTAACATAGTTTAAAAGTAACTATTAAATAAATTTGCACTATTTAAAAGAACCGCGATGAACTTTCTATTTTCAAGTTTTCATGTCCGTGAGCCTCATTATTAAAGTAAATTGACTAAAGTGTTTACAGGTATTCTTAATATTCGTACTTTCTTTCATTATTTTATTCTACCTTTGCCTCTACGTCGATCTATGATATGTGACTAAAGCTTCGATGCACCTAATACGAGAGAAATGATTCGCGATAACCAAACCTCGAATAACTGAATCCATGTAGATGCCCCATGTTATCAATCCTGTATCTAGATTTGGGGTATAGTGCTATAATCTCATCTTGCGGTGTCGACTACAACGGGCGAGCCCGTCACCACAGGACGTTTTAACGATTAGTCGTTCTGTCGCCCTGCATTGAACGTAGAAGACGTTGGACAGTACAATCCTACGTCCAGCTACGTCACAACCCGTGAGAGTCCAACGCCTTACCGCGAGTGAGCCAGGAATAAACCCGGCGGGCTCGAGATACTCGCGCCCTCACTTCCAATTGTGACCAGATTTCTCCGGTCTCTCGATTGGTTCCGAGTTCGAGGTCGCTTGCGCGGTCCTCTCCCTTACGAAGCGGCGAAACGGAGTGCACCGATTCTGTCGCGGACCAAGGCGTCCTTTGCCCGACTCTGAACCGGGATCGGATGGCCAATGGTCATTTCAAGAGCAGTCGCCGTAAGGTAGACAACTACCCCCGCTCTATAGGAAACAATACAGTTCCCAGACTCCCCCGATTGTTAGTCGGAGAGCACAATCGATTGGCTTGCGCCGCTCGGTGCGCAGACCGTCCAGGAGCGCCAGAGGATTGATTCCCAGGGGAGACTGGTTGACCCAGTGTCCTACCCAGGCCCGCACCCCATGCGTGGAGGCCATCGGATGGGTGTTGACCCGTGAGTGTGACCGACCCTGAACACATGGGTCATTGTGGCCACCTCATCATGGGCCCATTAGCACAGTGCTATAATCTCAGATAGAAATTAACGTTTACGACACATTTATGTAACGCTGTTGCTCATTTTATGCACAGATGCTGGCGCGTTGCACAGATCGAATAGCCCTAGCCAGAATCAACTTCATCCCTTTTATATTTCGGGATGCCCGAGCGTCAACTCCTCGCTGGAAGCTTATCTATTTAAAAAGATTGACTCGCAACGCGGACGGCCGTTTCGTCGCGTTTATGGTTCGCCCACTTCGGCGAACTACAGACATGTTTCCGAACTACACGCCTCGAGCTGAGCGAGTAATATATTTCGCCCTGAACGACCCTTTAGCGAGCGACAGAAAAGTTCACCTCTATTGCCAAAGTGAGAAAGTCTCTTCCCGCTTCACGGCTTTACGCAGTTTGTTATTGGATATCAGGAAGAGGTGGATAAGTGAATTTATATGACAGATCATGGAAGGGAATGAAGAGCCTCAGGTTTTGTGGCATACTTCGAGTTCTGAATATTCCATATTAGAAGTAAATAAATATACCGTACATTTTACCTACCCTCCTGGAGCAAGTAAGATCTTTTACTCTTTTACATTACTAGTTATGTAGGATATCGACAACCCGCGACGGGTTGTCGATATAACCAGAGCAGTTGCAGACATTTTGTTTTCTCGGCGTACACGTGGTAGAATAAAGACAGTTTTAATATTCAAACCACTTCATTATTGAAAGAAGCTAATAGAAGAGAGATGGCTTACCATTGATAATGCCAATGAGAGTCATTGATATGCTAAATGTACGCGCCTTTATATCCATTAATATGGTTTTTGTTGTGCTAGACAGGGGTATTGTTTGTGTGAAATAATTTTGGCAACTGCGAAAGACAAAACTTGAAAGACGCTATTTTCATACAATTTGCATCGTAAGAAAAACACATTTGAAACACGAATTTATCAATTCTTTGAACGCTATTAGTCAACAAGCAAATATAAAATTTTGCCGGTGATATGACATCAATTGAATCTTGGAATTAAAAATGTCTACTGAGTTTAGTAATATATTGTTCATCATCATGTGTCACTACAGTTATATCATGGGGTGGCTGTTATTTCTGAATACGAGAATTTAAATTAAATTAAATAACCGACTTAACGATCTACATATCTTCAGTTGCATTGCCTTAATCGTCGATTTAGTTGAATTAAAAGCAGTACTTTTAAATTACCTGTTTTTACGACTACATGCCTTCCACTATTTGATTTCTTTTCCTGGTGTATTTCTTGCCTACCGCGACCCCCCCCCCCCCCCCTTATCGTGTGCTTAGTGCCATTCGGTAGTGAAACTAGGATTTTACCATCCCTGGTCCAACAGGAACTAGGCTGGAATACATTACGAGCCTCAGCATACAACGTCTGCCCTAATTTAGTCAGCGATTCCGTCAAAATGTCTCAAATAACATGAAGCTTTATTTGAGTTGTTTTTTTTAATTTTCCAAACAGAATTACGATTATATCTACTGAAAAAACTGATTAAAACGTTTCTGCTTTTATTGGATTCGATTCGCTTCCCCAGGAGGAACGCGCTTTCTATTGCCGTCGAGTTAAACGCTGCCTTAACGATGAGAGACATATGATTAAGTTCTAGAGAAAAGTTGTAGAGCTTGATAATGCCTACAAAAACGTCAGCGACAGCATATGTCTAACTTTATATGTAAGTAACAAACAGTAGTATTTTATATTAAAAAAATAATTTTAATCGTTAGGTCATGTTTATTGGTCATATTATCAAGAATTATGAATTATTATCAAAATAAGTAAATTTATCATAAATAAAATAGCAGCGTCTGATTCATTAACCACAGTATATATCTTTCTCAAACTTACGTCGCATACGTATTTTCTCTCCAGGGCCTACGCGTCGCGATTTATTTAATGTATTGTACCTCAGCAAATTGCCAGATGAGATAGCATCGAGTGCTTGTAAGTTGTCAATGGAGCTGTGCGCGGCGCAATCCGAGCTCGCTCGCTATTCCTCTCACATCTAAAGTTATACGTCTCTCGGGCTTTTGTAAGAGGGCTTGTCCCTCATGGGTTACAATATCGCGTCCCACCGGCAGAGTCTCGAGCTGCTATTGTGCCCTTCAGCCCATAGTTCCCATGCCAACACCCTCCTCGCTGCCCTACGGTCACTTAATTGTTTAACCTTTCAAGCATTGTCTTCTTTGTCTGTGCTGAGCATGAGGACTAATTTGTAGGGGCAAATTTTATAGGTATTTTTGAGGAATTTTATTTATATTTATTTATTTGTTTATTCGCTCGCGTAAAACTAATTAAAATATCACCGTAATTACACACATAGAACGACACTTAGAATAAAAGCTGTCATATAAGAATAAATAATTAATAGCCTGCAATTTAAACGAGTGAGGGTTGGCGGTAAAAATATCAAAATCTGGTGCAATCGAGTGAAATTCATTTAAGCGCCGCAAAGCACGCGCTAACAAGTTCCACCTCGTAAGGTTAGTGCGTGAGAACGGCTCCGCGAAAAGATGGTGCGATCGAGCACGAAGATAATTATTTGGTACGAAAAGATTCACCTTGGCTAGTAAGCTACGGTTGAAGTCGGTATAAATCACAATCATGCATATACGAAATACACAATACACACATATGTATTAAAAGGAATAAAAATCACGACTGTCGTTATAAAAAGTGAACTACTGTTTTTACAATATAATATTTTGTTAAAGTAATTTTATAAAATATTTGTGGTTTATGTATTTATCCATATAGATACATACTTATATTTGGATAGGTACCTAATCAGGCCTTTCATTTGACACCAAACACGATATATTAATATTAATTTATTGACATTTGGAGATTTGGACATTTAGACAACTAGTTACTTATTATTTTGATAGTTAAGGTACACTATGACAACAATAATCTAACAATATCACATACTTCTAAATAAGTTGGAGCGTTTAGAAGGTATAGTGGAATAGAGACACTGAAAACATACATAGATGGAGCCTGAATACATTACACTCCTTTTTTGTTGGGAAGTCGTGTAAAAATAGACACAATACTCTGTTTACAGTGTGTTTGATGCTTACGGGACAAGCCGTGCCGTATTATGTAACTATGTGTATGACACTCAATATTTCCGTTGTGATCTTTTTCTCGTAGAAGAAAAAAAACAACAAAGGATGATGTCTATCTTGGACTCGAGATAGCCGGGTATCTATCACAGGTCGCTTGGCACGTAGACACAGCGACGCCGATGCGATCTAGCGGAGAAAAGAGGTAATTCGCCGCGCGCCCGAGTCAAAAGGCCATTGTGGCGCCGCCGAGCCTCTGGATTACCCTCAACCTGCTCGAGTGCCTCCGTGTCATTATTTTACGATGCATCGATCTCCTTTGCGAAGCCTTTTCCTGCCTACTAGCCCCCTCAGTCTCATACCTCGCCGCCAAGAAGTGTCCGCTGAGAAACTGTCGCTTTGTGTTTGTTTTTCAAGTAGACCCCCTTTTCTCAACCCGTCCACCCTCCCCCCTTAGCTCGCAACCCTTACTTTATGACGAAGGTATCCGTAAATTTTATTGTCTTGAATAAAATGAGGTACTCACGCCCAGGAATGGCATATTCAAAGAAATATTTCCTTACAGTAAGTAGAGAGAGTAAAACGACCTACGTACTGTAACGACAGCAATTTTGGCACCAGCAAAACAAGCTAATCATAATTATTAAAATTAAGCTAAACAAGACAAACAAGGAAAACAAGCTAAACAATATGTAATCATAATTAATAATAATAAATTTTATAAAATGGCTCTTAATATAGCTCCTGGTAAAAAATAAATTAAAATAAAAATCGTTTGAAAGTATAGAAACAATGATAACGTTTTTTTTAACGATCGAAGTTGTACGTCTTTTGCCTAAGAGATAGCACCAAGAGATATCACCTAATAAGTCACATAATTTTATGACAGAATTGGCCACTATATTTGTTTTCCATAACAAGGTTCCTTAACAAGGTTCTTCCTTATTTGACTTCCTTAACAAGGTTCATAAACATAGCAGTGTAGATACTAAAGGCGTTTTTGGTGGAAATCTAGAGATGCAATGTCCCGAAAAAAACAATCAACTAAAATCTACCATTGTTTAATTAAATGTTGACATTTTATTGATCTAAAAATTCAAGCTGAGACTTTCGAAAGATGAGTGATAAAATGACCGCAATATTTTGGAATGTTATTTTTCAATGAACGCTCATATTTGAACAAAGAAAATCGGCAGTAAATGTTTGAAAATAAAAACTGGATGATCAAATTTCGTCTTGATGAAGCGTCAAACAATGTGATTTTGATCGCTTATAGTAAACGCTGTTTTAGGTTCGGTTTATTTTTTTTAATTTTTCATCTATTATTTTAAAATTTAAATAATTAAACTCGTATACCTAGTGGTTACCGGGTTTAATTATTAACAATTAAAATAATACATGAAAAATTAAAAAAATAAAATCGAAACAAAACATATTAAAAAAATGTCTTACAACAAGATTAGAGCATTATTCTCAGGATTCTGGACGTTTTTGTTTTCTATTCTAGCATTAATAATAACGTAGTAGGTACTCAATTTTTAGATTTAAACATTTTTAATTTAAAACCCTCTGAAAACCTAGAAAATGAATATAGGCAAGAGTTGTAGGCAATGTTGACAAAATTATAAATCCAATTTATTTATTTTTCTAGTACCAGTAATAACGAATTTATGATTTTTGAAATTTTGGAAAGGCTGTCATTTTAAAACAAAATGGCGGATATATATCATCCCCTTCCAAATCTAGGCACTAGAATAAATATTTTTGGTAGGTAATTTGGTCCTAATTGGAGGTGCGGTTTCTAGGATACAGTGGCAATAGTACACAATACACATACTCATACCGAGAGGCGGGCACACGCGGAGGTATTTTCTACAAATATATTTTTTTGGTTTCACAGTGTCTCAAAATGTAGAGATACGGTGGGAACGCGAATTCAAAATTCAATTTTGCTCAAAAAAAAACTTTCCGATTTACATACTTCATAAAACACATCGCTTTTGAGAATGTAAAACTCGAGTACGATTCACCTTTTAACACAGCTATATACAATACTTCATGCGAATTAAAGAAAGTTGTATTTTTACAAATATCTGTTTAATCGATATCGAACTAATATTTTCACCTATACCTTTTAACTTCCTTTTCAGGTTTAATAATGTTTAACTAACAACTAGGCCCTTGTCAGTTTTATTTGTTTTTATTTCAACCATATTTGGCTCCAGATTCCTGGCAAAGGCAAATGTTCCCCGTGGCTAGACTGGTTTTTCTTATAGTACTGAGATATCCAGCAATAATAAATATGGTAATTATATATGTCGTAAAATTACGTGACTTTTTGGATTTCGTTTCAACATTACGTCGTTTCAACGTTTCGTCATTACAACAACACACAATTATTTATTTAGTAATAAAATAAAACAAAAACATATGATTATGATAATTGCCAAATTTTTATCTAACTAGCCTAAGTTCATGTATACATTTAAATACAAGACTATAAGGGCGTTTTGATGCACATCATAATAATTATTCTCGACATAATCTAGGAGAATAATTCCTTGTAGTACCCGCATCAAAGCACTCTCACTTTATTAATGAAACTACGTTATCAAGGCTGATTAAAATTTAATCCAAAGCGAGTACTCCAATTAAACACACCCCGTATCGATATCTAATTATTCATTCGCTTATATTACTGATTCATTTTCATTTCGGCGATTTCCTCATTAGCATAAAGCAAACTTGATAGAAATCCGGGATTCGGCAGCGGAATTAATGTAATCACGATTTATACCCATTTAAAATATGATTACGTGCTTAATGCGATTTATTAATGTTATAAATCATCTGAATCTAATTAAAATTCAATTCATTTAAATGACGCGCTCAATGCATTCGCGAATATTGCAGTAATTGAAGTTTTCATTGAGGGAAGCTCATCGGAAATAAGTTCTTCTAAAAAGAACCGATGTGAATGCTTCATTTTCTTTGCACGGATATAAGCACCATATAATCGCCGTCTCTCGGCAGTCTCGAATTTCCAGTCTCGCATTCGCAATCGGCGCATTCGCCTCCCGTAACACATTTCGTATCCTTTCACTATCTACACATATGAATGAGTGCTATAGGTTATATTTTTTTGTGAGAAATATTGGTTTTCAATACGAAATCAAGATATTTGTAAATCAAGTCGATGAAAAATGAGTCGGTGAGTTACTTTGTCGGCCTGCGATGCGCTAAACAGTTCCATATATGTGAAAAAAATATATGACAGAAACATCGGCTTCAAAGAGATATATAAAAGTGTCAAGGACGGCATATATCCAACTTCTATATTCTAGCTACAATAACTGTTTTTATGTCTCAAAAAAGTAAGAAAAATAAGAAGGTAGTGTTTGTTGAAGACATTAGCAATAAAATAAGAATTCTTATTAAAGTAAATTAATCCCTTATTGCGGGTGGTAAATAGAGATAAAAATAGCTATTTACTGTAAGTATTTAAGTGGTATAGTTATAGAGATCGTCTACGAGATAGGTAGCGTGCATCTGATCGTCTACGAGATAGCGTGCGTCTTGCATTATATTTCTAAAGGTAGAGTCTAAAAAGGCAAATAAACGCCACCCTACTTAAATTACCAAATCAATTCGAAACTTCACGCAAAGCGAAGCCCCGGTCAACAGCTATTTGCTAGATAAACGATATCTTCTAGTCAACCAACATGTTAGTCAAAGTTGAAGAGTAGGCAAAAATGGGTGTTATAATTAATGATAAAATATATATCTTGAAATAGATTCCTTGTGACAAAAAATCCCCTAGTATAATTTTTGACTCGATTCACGGATATAAAATCGAGTTTGGCGTGCTGAAAGAAAATTCTATTTTAAGTGGTTATATTCCATTAGGTAGCTAATCTGGATTGAAAAATACTGTTTCGGTTTGATAAATTAGTGACTGCCAAGTTTTCACTGAGCGTCATTTCAAAATTGATGTCGCCATTCTGCAGAAGCGTCGGCCATTTTTCCCCTTTTTTGTTATCAGCTGCTAACAAGCACTTCGATTTCGGCAAAACTCGCGCCGTGCGATACGTTTTAATGATACAGACATAGACAACGGAAATACGCCCTAATAGAAGCGCGAGATAAGGAAAATGACGTCACGAAACGATACTAACGATACGAACGACCGCCATTCGAATAATTTTATTTTATTTCGTATAAGGGAGTGCTTACAGTTATGGCTCTCGGGTTTTGCGATGGGAGTGCCGAATGAACTAATGGAAGTGGACATAAATAATTCCGGATCTGAACCAACAGTAAGAATATGGCACTTTGAGTTCTCGATCCTATATGATACTAAGCAATTTATGTACCCAAAGATCATAGAAGTAGTGATATATTAACTGACAAAAGATGACGTGCAATTTGGCCCTGCAACTAAAACTAATCGGCACGCCTGTTTCGGGCAAAGTAAGAAAGGGAAAAGTTGGCGAATTTGTACCTGCCATTAGGGAAGTCGACGATCATTCGTCAATATATAAATGTCAATAATGGTGCAAATTCCTATGAAGTATCGATTTACCCTAGACCATATTTTTGGCTAATTATGATACGAACTCTTTTATAGAAAGACTGGCATAGTAATTAAATATTTTAATTTACAATACGAAAAAATAAATTCAAGGTTAATTAAAAAGGGCAACTTGAAATTATATTTTATACATATATATTATATACATATAAGTAGATCTGATAATAAGACAACGTTTTAGAGTTAGTATATCAAACTATACTTAGACAATATTTATGAATTTCTCAATGTATAATTCAACTACTAGGCCAAAATTTTGTTAAATACATTTATTGATTTCCTGGTAAGGATTTCCATACAGAAAATGAAGAATACTTATACAAGTAAGCTAGAAACAGCATTTACAGAAACAACTAAATTCAATGCATACTATCAAGAGAATAATAATTCATTGTAGGTAATTATATTTATAAAAAGTTGTTAATAAAAATATAAAAAAAATCATCCTTTTAGACATATTTTACGGTATGTGTCCTACGTCTAGAGCAGATCCTGCCTCCTCGGAGATATTTACTCCGATTCCGCAACTTGTAGCATCCAGTAGTCGGAGTAAATCTTTAACTTAAACATCTTGGACTCATTCTGTTATGTTTATCTATCTGAGGCATAGGAGTAGTAATATTCACATTACTGAAGCCGCAATAAACTGTCGCCGCCCAGCAGAAAGTACGCTTAACCCTTTAAAAACCATGGGACATATATATATATATATATATATATATATATATATATATATATATATATATATATATATATATATATATATATATATATATATATATATATATATATATATATATATATATATATATATATATATATATATATATATATATATATATATACAATAATATATAAACTTAGATTCATTAAAAGTTACTTATCTGGGGTCCTGGTGGACCGGAAACATTTAAACGATAGTTAATGTCCTCTTTAAATACTTAGGGTAGCAGCACCTGTTTCCGCAATTGATAACTTATGATGTTCTTAGTTATTGCAGCCGAATTACTTTATGCCCTTGGATGTAATAAGTATAGGAGGAAGGTTTCTGTAACAGAAATGGATGTTAGTAACTTATTTTAGAAGAAATTATATGACTGAGAATATTTCGACACTAGTCGTATTCATCTCTATGACATTTCTGCTAGAATAATATATATATATATATATATATATATATATATATATATATATATATATATATATATATATATATATATATATATATATATATATATATATATATATATATATATATATATAATATATATTTATATATATATTATATTCATATATATATATATATATATATATATATATAAATATATATATATATATATATATATATATATATATATATATATATATATATATATATATATATATATATATATATATATATATATATATATATATATATATATATATATATATATATATATATATATATATATATATATATATATATATATATATATATATACATATATATATATATATATATATATATATATATATATATATATATATATATATATACATATATATATATATATATATATATATATATATATATATATATATATATATATATATATATATATATATATATATATATATATATATATATATCCCATAACGTCAAAATCATTTTATAAATTATAGAATACAAATAATTTATTAGTTATATTTTTTCAATGTTATTGAGACATAAGAATCTTATTATTATCAAAAAATTTAAGTTATTGTTTAAAAATATACGAATTTAAAAAAATATTAAATAAAATATTTATGTCGAATTTTTCATTTTTTATTTTTTAATGCGTTTCTTGGTACGTAGGGGGAAGTCCCCTAACGCCGGATGGCACCTAGCGTCGGACACTAATAGTATATCGACAGACGGGTGAAAAGAGTGCGGGGAAGCGTACGCTTTTCCTTTTCCTAAGTCTTTGTATCGATCGCGCCGCGACTTGTCGAGATATTGTCTTAGTGTAAATGTTATATGGGTGGATTTATTAGCACTCGCCTTAATACGCCATTTTTTCATCCATTTATTAACTTTATCAAGCTGTGTTTGCAAATTTTGTGATGCCAATTTGAAATGTACCCTTTTGATAAGCATATTAGTAACCTATTATTACCTCTATACTACAGGTAGCGAACGGTTTCGTGCAGCCTGGGCCACAAGATTCATTTTGATCTTGAATCGGCTTAATTCAAGATTCAGCTCCTATTCAGAAGCCTCCTCGTGCGGATGGCTACCCTCGGTAGCCATCCGCACGAGGCCTCACAAGCTTGTGGACCGATTTCTCCTGGTGGGATTGCTTCCCGGCGCTACTGGACAGTTTTCGTACCGTTCGGCGACGTCAATCGGTTGTCTACTCTGACTAATTGCTGAAAGAGTCTAGAGTCTATGAAAATATACTGTCCCCTAAGCAGCGGGGGTAGATGTTGACCTGCTGTCATGCCACTTTTGAAATGACCATTAGCCACCCGATCCCGTGTGGCACTACGGACAAAGGTCGCCCAGATCCGCGATAAATTGAAACTGAATTACCTCTGTAATACAGCAGGTAGAGGCCGCGCAAGTGACTTCGAACCTGTAACCTGTCGGGGAGGACGGAGGTATCCTGAAGTTTAACCCTAGACGGAGATACCCTACCAAAACTGGTAGTTAAGGGGCGAGGCTACCTTTCCCAGTCCCTCGCCGTAAGGAGTTGACCTAACGGGCTTGCTGGCGGAGCTAGACAGTAGATTATATTGCCTCTAAGTGTCTCGTCTTCTACGTTTATCCCACGGCTGAAAGAACGATCACATATCGTTATACCAGCCTGGGGTGACGTGTTCGCCCGCTGTAGTCGACACTGCCATACTAACAACTATACAGCGTTAGAACAGCTGCCGTTCCTCTCAAAGTTTCATTTCACGGGGGCATCTTAATTCTTAGTTCTCATGAGGCGTGATCGCTAGAGGTCTAAGTTTCTCTCCTTCTTTCTCTCTGATCTAGAAGAGAGCGCAACTCATTACTGTATAAAGCTGGCGAATTATTAATGACTGAACACAGTACATGCACCGGTGCCGGACGAATAGCAGGTACGTACTTAGCTACCCCGCACGGAGGAAAGGCGAGCCTCCGCTTGATTATCAGCGCCTCGCAGGTGTATTGTTTTGGGTGATGAAGCCTATTGTTGGCGCACCCATTTCATATTCACGGCAGGGCGTAAAGCAAGCCCAGGGTCGAGTGGCTTCCATTCAACGCATTCACCCACCATATTCATATCGAGGGCTTATAAATACACTTTGAGTTAGACCCCTCAACGTCCAACGCGTTATATTAATCAACGAATGATAATTTGGCAAGCCTTTGAGATCGGCCACATGTTTTTTTAGCTGAATATATCATCATATTATTATCATATTATTAAATTTTATTTTCACCTAGCATGAACTGGATGTTTTGTAAGACGATTATAACCTCAGTGCAGATAACTCAATATAGAAAAAAAAACGTTTGTGTCACCCCAAGACTTTCCCAGCAAGTAGGTAAAGACTGATTTAATCTGAATATTAATTTCATATATAAAAACCAATAAGCACCCTCTTTCAGCTGACGAACGAACCGGGCTGGGTTCCGTTGCAACCGCCTCGGGCATCGCGGTTCGTTTCTTGGCTAAAGGTGGTTCTGGGCCAAGAACCAACTGCGTTAATATTTGCTTAAAACGTATGACGGAATTTAAATATTATAATAGTAACTTGTATATGACATATATATATATATATATATATATATATATATATATATATATATATATATATATATATATATATATATATATATATATATATATATATATATATATAAGTAACTTGTATATGATTTCGGCCTAACAAGGCATCTGTGCCATCAGATGGCGGTAAAATGTGTCAATTGCAATTGCAATTGACACATCGTCAATTGCATATTACGTGTGTTAATTGCAATTGCAAAGTGACTAGGGTGGACCAATTGCAACTACAATCTTTTCAACTCTTGCCATGACGAAATGATGCTTGCATGTCAAATTTCAGCTAAATTGGATTAAGCGTTTTGGCGCTATCATGGAGGAATTCATACAGATACACAGAAAGATAGACAGGCACAGACAGTATTCCATCTGGAAATAATCCTAATCGTCTCAGGGGGCTCAAAATAAATATTTACGTGTTCATCTCGAAAAAAAATGCGCGTTCACAATACTTTCCCTCCTCTACAGTGGGTGGGGCAGTAAAGTTAAATGTATATTGGCAATAATTGTACAGAAAAAAAGTTGTCACTGGTTTTCTTTAACATTCCATTACAGAGAAGGAATTTTAGTTGGAATATCTCATATATTAGCTATGTACAATAATAATATTTAATTTCCACCATATATTTTAATCAAATTTTAACGCAATTAGTTGGTGCTTGGCCCAATCGCGCCCTTAGCAGAGACACGAACGGTGCCGTCCAATGCGGTTGCAATGAAACCCAATCGGGTTCGTCCGCCGGCCGAGAGAGGGCGCTCATCGATTTTATGTTTTTGTTTTTAATTCTAATTCCGTCTTAGACTTTCGTCTGTCCAGGTTGGCGGTAGTAGTGGCCGACTATCAGAACGTCGATATCCAACAAGTTCTGGCTATTGAAAACATGAAGAAAGAAAAGAGAAAAGCTGTCAAACAAGTCGGCTTATTAATATATCGTCGATCTGTATGTGATAACTTGTACGCGGAAAAAAAATGCGTTTTTTATTGTTATTGGTGTAAAATCACGCTCCGCATCGTTTTGGCTATGTCCCGAAGGATTAAATTGCTTAGTTTTTGTTTTTTTTAATTCTCATTGCAGTGGCATCTCGTTGATTTGTGTTAATGATTTTATCCAGTGATTAGTAGTGATTCCTCGCAAACAACTTACTCTTTAACAGTTTTAATTGTTAGTACAGTATACTAATATCTATTTAAATTTTGTCCTTATTACACGAAAAAAGAAACATCTCGTGAATGAAGTCATTCAGTTTTTTCAATCTCCGAAAAAGTTTGCTTGTTAGAGGTCTAACATATAGGGCGACGACTAGCTTTCATTCTTGACGAGCATCGATAGCCGATAATCGTTTATTCTTTAAGTAGTCTTTGATGTTCCTTAGCCAGGTTTTCTTTGGTACCGAACGCTGAATTCTCCATTCTGTCGGACGGTGAAGTTTACGTGGCAAAGAAGTTTACGTGTAAAGCCATTATCGATCATTCGGCAAACATGACCGAACCATCGTAGTCGACGATTTTGTATTTCTTCTTCGATCGTTGTTAGTTGATCGCATATTTCTCTAATGGTTAATTCGGTCGCGGAGTGAGACACCGATAATCTGCCTCAAGCATCGCATTTGGAAGACTTCGAATTTGTTGAGGTCTGATTGTAGTAACGTCCACGTTTCAGATCCATAAAGAAGAATGGGAAGGACCAACGGTCGGTATAGTCGTATTTTGGTTTTGATGGTAATATTCGTTCTCATCCATACGCACCTCTTGAGCGAGGCGAATGTTGCTGTTGCCTGTCCGATCGCCCGGCTATGGACATCGGCCGTGGGTGCCACTTTTTTTTCCGTAACCAACGAACCTAAATACTTGAATTGTGGGACGTGTTCGATTAAACGAGATTCGATTTCGATTTAACCTGGTATTTTTAAAACGAGACTTTAATTGTTTCCCCGACAAGTTCAAAGTTTATTCGGGAATTCTTTTCTATTACTGTTATCACATATATGTAAGTTCACCAAAATCTCTATAACGTATATATCTAAAAGAGAAATTCTCTTGATTTTTAGTTAAATAAAAAATTAACAATCTGAATTTCAAATTTTAGCGAAACATAATCATCTTCCATTCGTCCTTCAAAGCCCGCAAAAGTTTTCTGTATGGCGTATACGTGGTCTCACATATAGGGCGACGACATAGTATTTTAAAAAATGTGTAGATCGAAAAACACCATACACATTAACATTTTTATCAGTAATATGATTTTTCACATATGCGTTTTTAATACGAGACAAATTGTTTTCCCCCCGACAAGATCAAAAATTTTCTTATATCACAATTTACTATAATCACATATAAGCTCACCAAAATCTCTATAACGTTTTTGAGAAAAGGAATTTTCTTAGTTTTTTGTCAAATGAAAAATAACAACCTGCAATTCAAATTTTAGCGAAACATGATCATCTTCTATTCGTCCCCCAATGCCCGGTAAAGTTTGCTTGCTGGCGTATACGAGGTCTCACATATAGGACTACGATAAAATATTATGTGAAAATATGCCACGTTTTAATTTTTATTAGTAATATGCTTTTCCACATACGTTGTTTAAATATGTAGACCCGTTTTTAGGATAAAGGAATCCTCTTCGTTTTAGTAAAATGAAAAATAACAACCTGATTTTCAAATTTAGGCGAAACATGATCATCACCTATTCGTCCCCAGTGACGCAATCACCTTTACAATTATGTCGTATTTAATTAATACACACGGGATTTCGTTAGCTCATGAACGTACGCCTTCGATATCACGCGTAAAATTAATTTATGTCTCCGTTAATAATTAATTGGTATTTGTATCTAATCCGCACCTGGCGGAAAGGTAGGCGGGCGTTGCCATGAAACCGATAGCCTTGTCGCCCTTTGGAATGAGATGTTTGTGTACTGCTGTTTCGTTCTGTTAAAAGAATTCGCGTGTAGCTCTAATGAAAAGCACCTCAATAGGAGGGTTATTACTCCCTGTGGAATCAATTTTCAACATCAGGGGAACATTGGTCCTTGACTCGGGTGGATTTATGCTATAACAATGTTTAGCTTGTTTGTATTGAATGTAAAAAAAATTAACATTTGAAGAAATCCAAAATTAGCGGCACTTAACCCTTTGAGAACCATAAGCTCCACGGTAGATTATGGTTTTTTTTTATACATAAAACTGTTAAAGATTATGTAAATAATAAGTATGTCAAGTTTTGTAAAGATTGAATCAATAGATTTTGTATAAATTGATAGCACATAAGTTTCTCTGTGGTCCATAAAGATGCAAAGTTACAACTTTTTTTAAAATTTGACTATTTTATTATTAAAAAACGTACTAAAAGAAAAAAAAACAAATTGAAAAAGTCGCCATCAACATTTTAAATATTTCTTTAAAATCACCAGCATTTGTTAGTCACTTGCGAAATAAAAAAAATGTACGATTTATTTTTTGTTCGTTATATTAAGATTCTGATGTCTGAATAACATGAAAAAAATATAATGTATAAATTATTCGTAGTCGATAATTTATAAAATGATTTTTTAAGTTATGAAACACATAGGTGTGTCCCATTGTCCTAAAGGGTTAAATTACTATAAATATCCTACCTTTAATAATAATAATAATAATAATAATAACACGCCTTATTCTTAAGAACAGGCGAGCTTATTGCTCGCAGGAAATATTTTACAGCTAACCTATACTATTGTATGAACATTATTTGCGAGTAGACTACATAACTTAACCTATATAAAGAGTATGACAAATAAAATTAAAGAGGATAGAAAGAAATAACTCTTTGTAGGCACAGGATGTGCCACACAAAATAATCTAACACCTATAAGGACGCTAAAGTTCAAAAAGGAGGGGAATCAAAGATGAAAGGGAATTTATATAGAAGATTTCAAATGCTCCCTGAGTCCGTTTTTAAAACTTGTTATGCTTGGTGCGGTTCTCACATTTTTCGACAAAGCATTCCAAACACGGGCTAATAACACGGTGTAAGAGAATGAGAAGAAGTCAGTGCTGTGACTAGGGATAGAGAGTAGCAGGTTGTCTTTTGATCTCAGAGGGCGTCCATGAGCCGATATTGCAGTAAATCTGCCAGTAAGATAATTGGGAGCGACGCTATCCAAGATCTTGAAAAGCATAAAAAGAACTCGCATGTCTCTATTCTCCCGGGTCGACAGCCAGTGAAGTTTCTCTCTGTACTCCGTGATGTGGTCAAATTTTCTGAGGCCATGGATTTAACGTATGCAAACATTTTGGAGACGTTTAACATTAGTGGATAACTTCTCTGTGAGGTTGAGAAATGCGACATCTCCATAATCCAGAAAGGGTTTCCATAATCCAGAACTTATCTAGTTTGAATGTATTTATTTCGCTTTCTTTATACCGACAATATTTACATTTTGAAGGACTAAATCTTCCTTATATTCATATATTTCAGTCTTTTATCTATATTTCGGTCTTCTAAAAATCTTCTTTATTTGGTATTTTTAGGAATTCGTTTTCTTGTCCGCCACTCTTTGATTTTTCGTCATATTTCTATTTTTCAACAGTTTAATGAATTAATGTTTGTTTTTCTTTTATTAAATAGCACTTCTTATCTTCATTAATTATGTACAATTTTATGTTTATTTTTCTAAACTTTTCTTCAATTCACTGAAATACTTAAAATTAAGAAATCTGATGACTAAAATATGTATTTTACACTCATCTATAGCAAAATGAACATCTACAATTCAAATGTCATAGACAAAAAACCAGTACCTGAAAACATGACATAATGTGCCATATGGTGTCCTGACATAATGTGCCAAAAACTGTTGCCAGTGATCATATTATAATGTCACCTAACTAGGCTAAATCCTGTTTGTTCTAAGGCGGATATTTCAATTGTTTCAAATATATGTATTATTATATTATAATATAAAAAGAAACTTATAGAAGCATTCGAGATGTGGGCATACATACGCATGACGTCGATATCTTGGACCCAGAAAGTCACCAATGAGGAAGTTCTACGGCGTTCGGCCAAAAACGCAAGCTATGGCAGACCATCAAACAGCGCAAAGCTGCATACCTGGGTCACGTGCTTAGGCACGACAGGTACGAATCCTTATGATGGAAAAAGTTACATGGAAGATGAGACCTGGCCGAAGACGGAAATCTGGCTGCGGAACATTAGAGAATGGGCCGGGATTACGAGTATCGCCGAATTGTTTTGCCTGGCGAAAGACAAAAAGAAATAAGCAGAGCTGACTGCTTTCACTAGTTAAAGAGGCACACTAAGAAGAAGAAGAAATCATGTATCTCTAACTAGCTGACCCGTGCCCACTTCGTTGGGCGGTAAAACTTTTTACCTGTGATGAAATTATGAGTGTGGTTCGGTTATTACTGAGTGCTATGGTTTATTTCCTGATTGCCAAATGAAGGATTATATTTTTACTGCATATGTATGTATGTATTTGCATGCCAATTTGGCTATAATACCGTTATTTGTGAGTGTCTTCTTGTGTCTTATTTGTGAGCGTATTATCTCTTTAACTATTTATGCAGTAAAAGGGAAATTATATGCAGTAAAAAGGAAAAGTCTTTTGTTTTAAACACTTGAGACGATAAATTTGCTTATTTTGATAAGAATTCATAATTGTTGATAATATGACCAATAAACATAACCTAACGATTTAAATTATTTTTTTAATATAAAATACTACTTTTTGTGGCTTAAATATAAAAGTTAGACATATGCTGTCGCTGAATTTTTCGTAGGCATTATCAAGCACTACAACTTTTCTCTAGAACTTAATGATATATCTCTCATCGTTAAGGCAGCCTTAGTTAGAAACGTTTTCGTTCGACCGTTTTTTCTCCGAGTTACTTTGCAAATCTGACTACCACGAAAAAGTGTTTTCATTTCTCGAATTAATATATAACCTATGCCACTCACAAATAATGTGGGTTTCTATTGGTAAAAGAATTTTCAGTTCAGTAGATCCAGAGATTACTTCCTACAACGTTACCAACATTACCTCTTCATAATATTAGTCATAATATAAAAGGAAACTTATAGAAGCATTCGAGATGTGGGCATACATACGCATGGTGTCGATATCTTGGACCCAGAAAGGCAGCAATGAGGAAGTTCGACGGCGTTCGGTCAAAAACGCAAGCTATGGCAGACCATCAAACAGCGCAAAACTGCATACCTGGGTCACGTGCTTAGGCACGACAGGTACGAATCCTTATGATGGGAAAAGTTGCATGGAAGATTAGACCTCGAGAGAGAGGAGACACGAAGACGGAAATCTGGCTTCGGTACATTAGAGAATAGACGGGGATTACGAGTATCGCCGAATTGTTTTGCCGGGCTAAAGACAAAAAGAAATAAGCAGAGCTGACTGCCAACTTTCACTATTTAAAGAGGCATACTAAGAAGAAGAAGAAATGAATATATTATGTATCTCTAATAAGCAATATTTGCGAGAACTATTTCTTATTTATATGAGCTATACAAAACCTCTCAATTTTATATTATTCAGCAACCGCGCAGAATGTAAGCGACAGACCCTCTCATTTTTTTACTCCGGATAAAAGTTTTTCAAGAAATTTCACCGCAGCGGCGGCGGCGTCGGTACGTAGTCAACGGTCTAAATTTTATTACGGGCCATCAACGCCCCGAAGGTAATAAAATGACTAAAGAGGCCCAAGGACACGCATCATTTTTATTATCTTTTAATTTTATATCCTCGTCGGGTCTTGGCGGGGTGTTTGCGGACGGCAACACCGACCGGGAGTTGTTTTTCGGGGGTTTTTCGTCGTGTCGCCCAAAAATAGGAGGATTATCAGCATACAAAATTTCTTGCTGTACACTCACCGCTACAAAAAAGCACCCAAACTTCAACGGCGACTTTAGATCACATTATAAACAAATATTAGTCCAAGAGGCAGCGACAAAAAAGTGCAAGAGTTTTACAAGCTGATACTTTTAGATCAAACAGTATTTTCACAGTATAGCAACCAGTAGCTTAACTCACGAGCTATAGGGTATTTCAGGAAGAGGGTGCGAGGAATGCGGGTAGAGGGGTACGCCCTGACGAACGCCTTTGGTTAGCATTACGCGCAGGTTACGCTGGCTACATTTTTGAACGTTGGCATATCTGCGTGGGCCGAGTAGCAGGACATCTGAAAGCCATATTTGAGCTCTTACAACGCGTTACGTATTCGCTTTGATTTCAATGTTGTTCCAAGAGAAGCTACTGTCTGGTATACTGTGGTATTTTGGCCTGGCGCGGCGCCTGGCGCTGGCGTACTAGGAAAGGTGTAATTTTAATTAGTACCCTTAAAGTATTTTGGAAAAGCTGAAAATTCATCAGTAGACAGTGGATGCAATACAGAAGTCGAAACAAATGGTCAGACTGCCTAACAATATAATGCATAGCGTCAGCATTACTCCATACATGCCATAAAAATGCGCGGTACATTCGACCGATACGTAATAGTTACCGAAAAATACGTACCGGTTTATTATTTATTTATTTATTATTTATTTAGGTACATAGGATTAGGTATACAGTTCATTCATAGGTCATGTAATCTTATAATAATTAAATAAATTATTTAATAATTAATATAGGGAGGTTTAACACATCTTACATGACCTTTACTGCCAATAGCACATCTAACTAGGCGATAATTTGGCCCGTCTCTAGATGTGCATATTTTTATGCAATTTTAAGAAATGAAGTGTTTTTTTTTTAAATAAATTATTTGGTCCCACCACCTGTATATACACATAAATATACCAATTTTATAAAAAATATAGCTATGTAATAAATATATACATTTATAGTTGTAATTTAATAAAATTTAATTAAGAAAAATAGATAGGTGATACTAAATAAATTGTCGTGCGTTGCAAAGAAGTTGATCAGAATTTACATATCCCTTGTTAAGTAGCCATCTATTAAGGTTTGCTTTAAATATTTTTATGTTAGGATAATTTTTCATGTCTTCATATTCAGGGACTTCATTTTTGTGACATGTATAGAGTAATGCTGATGCCACACGTTCTATGAGCAGTCTGACCATTTGTTTTGAGTTCTTTATTGCATCCACTGATGAATTTTCAGCTTTTCCAAAACCCTTAGGGAGTACTAATTAAAATGACACCTTTCCTAATACGCCAGCGCCAAGTGTCCCGGAATCTGGCCTGCCTGATCCTGAAAATTTATGACCAAAATACTGTCTGATCTGAAGTATCAGATATACAAAACTTGCACTTTTTTGTCGCTGGCTCCCCAACTATATTTTATTTCTTGTGAAATGATCGGATGCCAGTCGGTGTCAGTATTTTTTTTTGTTATTTCATATTAAACTTACTGTAAACATTATTATAAAAAAAAGTTACAACAAAACGTTGCCTTTGAATGTTGAAACAAACTTTACTTTAAAAAACACACAAAAGAAACTTAATTTACTGAGTTTATTTCCTTCTCAGGTTGGCTACTTTTAATATAATTTTATGGATTTTTGCTGATATTTTTGGTGCAGTGACGTCAGAGGGCCCGGAACCAAACTATGTATACCTACACCGTTCTGAGCTATGGAACAGATTTCCCATAATTCCTATAAACCTTGAAGTTACTTTTCTGAACCATTTTCATTTTTAAAAGAAATATGTGAAATTATCCCTTGTAATTTATTTTCATGTCGCGACGCAACTCAATAAATTGATACTTGCGCAGCTTAGCGATATTTGATTATGACAAGTTGTGCAAGTTGCAAAGTGGCATCATAGCCTTGCTAGCTATACGAAGTTAGGCACAAAATAAAACAGTGCCATCTTTTGGGTTTCGCGCAGACTATTTTGACCCTTCCTCCTATTGTAACGTTGTATATTTACATGAATAAAATAAATACAAATAAATACAAAAACTATCCATTATTTTTCTGATTTTTCTTTATATCGGTGCATTACAGTCTCTTGCACGTAGACTCGTCTATCTACTCACCAATGTTTCACACCCTCTGTGATTATAGCCGCCGCCTGATTTCAACTGCGATAAAAAAGAATAAGCACTCGAATATGCACATATATTTGTAATGTAGTGAATGCACTTGAAGTCGTACATAGCCAATTATTTACCTCGAACTGACTAATCTAGTAACACATCCTCAGCGACTTGAACTGCAGTAAGTTGCATCTTAACCTGCTTTATGAAATAAAGATTAAACAATATTTAATAAAATTACCAAAAAATAGTAAAACGGAGAAGCTTTAATAGTGAACTTTTTACCGGTGAATTAGATTTTTTTATTTATTAGATATTATATTTTACCCAATACTAATTCACCGGTATTCAATACGATACGTATTCAATACAATACAGATTGTTTGTTTACAATCCCGTATTCCGTTTCTCGCAGGCCTAAACTAAACTGGTGCTAAAAAATAAGAACTTAAGCACCTTCGTTATTTTGTTGGTATTCCGTTTCATCAAAATTAAGAACCGGTCTTAAATCTTAAAATTTGCCTTTTTTCTATGGCCGTTCTAAAGCGGGTTCTTAATTTTGACAGCTCGCCGCCCGGTCAGTCGCTCGATCGTTCGCCGCCGCGCCGTTTCATGTTTGTGTGTCGATTCGCGTTTTCGTTTGTTTTGAAATAAAATGGCAAACAATAATAAAGAGAATGTGCCTAAACAAGAATATACAGGGAGATTTATTATAACCCAGATAAAAAGATACACAGGATTTTCAGGGCAAGATACAAGGATATGAAAAAATGGCAAGGACATGAATAAACGATTACTTACGATAATCTGCGGTCATCATCTCTTCTTAGATTTAAAAACCAATGCTGACCAAAACATCTTTTAAAATTGCAACACGAAAAGTCTTCGGAATCATAAGCAAAAACAAGTTACACGGCTGTCAGACGAAGACTGATCGATTTTAGACCGTTCTTAGATAAGACCCCGAACAAGGCACATCCGCTATGACAGTAGTAGAAACGGTATACCAAAAAGGGTCTCGCCGGTGCGGCACCTGATGATATCTACATAAGCACGCGCCATTTAGGACCATGAAAGGGAATACCAAAACGTACCTTCAAAATTAAGCGTCGTTTTAGCGCCTTTTTAGGTCCCAACTTAAGCACCTGCGAGAAACGGAATACGAGCCAATATCATAGTTTAAGTTTAGACCAATATTTGTGCCGTTAAGTGTAGTAAGTAGGTCAGTTCACTTCATGCCTGGAATGAGAAGTCCTCTTCTTCTTCTCGTCGTATCGTTTTCTTCTTCTGTCGTATCGTATCAAGCATTGGATATCATGCATTTCTTACTTTGCGGTTACCAGCACGGAATATTTCTTTCGATATCAGCCAGAAAAGCCGTTGTCTGTATTGACCTATTAGCGTACATAATTAACAATAGTTTTTATATACTTGTTTTCAGCCGCTGCTGATTGCTTTCAATCGACATCGGCTTCCAATTGCTTACAAGAATCTCAAAATAGTTTTTATGAATTAATATTATGAAGTATTGATCTGTTTTGAACGATATTTTTATCAAGATTGATACAGAGAAACATACATAAGCTACGTTCTTAATATTTACAAGTAATTAATATTAAGTAACTTAATAATAAGTAGTAAACATTTTTATTATTGTTGTCGCTATGTATCAAGTAACTGGAATATAGAAACCCGATTCTCTCGGATCTTCATATTAGTAATAGGAAACCGCGGCACTTATTCTTTTTGGTTTATCCGTAGGAGGATAGCTCGATTATTTTATCTGGCCAGTGAACGTGACCCCGGGCGGGCGGTTTCCCACTGGGCGGGCGCCCAGCGTCGGGCGGCGCACAGTGATCGGTTCTGCGGACAAGGTGAAGCGGATTTACCGCGTGAAGTTTGTAACTGTAGAAGACGTCTCGGCGGTGTTGCAACCTCCGTCGGCCGGGGTAGTCTGAAGAGCTATGCTCTACGGGTAGGCGGTAAACTGCTGCTCTTACTAGGCAAAATATTTTAATTCGTTTAGCATGATGTTTACTATGATAAGCTTAAGAGGCGATAACTTAAGAATGTGTCGTCCGATTCGAAAATTCCTTCGCTAATCTCCTTTTCTTATCTATGGGAAGAGCCGATAAGCTTTATGGTTCCGTACCTGAAGTGAATCGGGAAGCTGCCAAAAAATGGACGACTGATAAACCACATTTTGATTTGTACGCTCCTCAACTTGCGCTATCCGAAGTTGGTAATATATAATATATGTCCGCTGTTCGAATTAATACGAAAAACTGATAATCGAAAGAATTTTAAAATCGGACTGTATATTCGCGAGTTACAATATTTAATGTCCAAGGCTTAAGGGGTCATAGCTTTATTCGAATTATCCGTGGTAATATTCTTTCGCCAATTACTTATATTCGTCATATGGTTAAGATGATTTGAGCTCCCGTATATGTATATACTTATCGGAGCATATACTTATGTCTGTACGCACATTGTTGGCACGCGTATAAATCCGCAATTATATTAGGCCCACTCCGTGTATCGCAACGCGTAGGATTGGATTCGGTTTTATTAATTTAGTATGAAAATGATCACATTAGACATGTCCTGCGTGTCGCCAAGCAAGCTGACGCCACGCAGACCACTCGATTTCGATCGGCGTGAAATCGGTGTTGGGGGAAGCGACGCGTTGGCTCGCTGGTCGCTAGTATAATCACACGTGGGCATTCGCATTTAAGCGCGTGGCCGAACAATTGAGCAGAAGCATACCTACGTACTTCAGTTTATTATATTTTTTAAATATAAATTTCAATCAAAGAATGTAGGTAGTCTAATAAGAATGAATTGTGTTTCTGTCATCTAGTTTCGTCGCTTTTTAGTTCATTTACCAATAAATAATATTCACTTCGAGATCCTCTTAATGCGTTTATTGGATGAACCCAATATCTCCTCTTTTTTATTTTCTTCTTAAGTAGGCTTAACATAAGTAGGTGGGCACTATTTTATTCAACATCCGTATCTATGTCGAACGAAAGCAGTGTAGCCAACTGCGGACGTTCACGGCCACCATTGAACAGAGACAAATATTCGTTAGCACGCGGAGCGATACGACACCGTAGTATAATTACCTGCCCGTTGCGTGAGACAGCGTTGCGACACGCGGTGTGGCCTAATATAATTGAGTCTAATGGGCGGGCTCAGGTACCTACGCCACGTCACTACGCACGCCATAATACCCGTAAGTGCAAGAGAGCGCGTAATATGCGCTACTCCGTTCCTGCGTTTGCAATGACAATACAATATTAACGCAAATATAATAAATTTACAAATAATGACACGATAAAAATTGGTTTTATTACAAAACCGATCTAGATGTGTAGTCTAGCTCACCGTACGACGCCGGCGGCACCGCGGCGTCCGGGGTGAGGGAGCTCTGCCGGCAAGATCTCCTCAGTTCACAGAAGATGCTCCACTGAACTCAATATTGCGATCGCCACCGGACCAAACTCTCGGATACGCTGGAAGGGTAACAATACGAGCATGTAGGCAGGGAGAAAATAAAACCATGCGACGTGAATTCTATTTCATCTCGAATGGACAGGGGACGAATTACGTTCGCTGTGTAGTCGGACATTGCGACGCGATATCGAATGAGCAGTTTAACATTATACACGTACAAGCATAAAATAACCGAATTTGACCTTTTTAGACCTCTATATAATTTAAAATGCAACATATATCTCCCTGTAAGTCTGTCTGTACGTATTCTCAATCGCGTTTCTTTAAATATGTCTCGCCTATTCCTATTGTTTATAGGCCACACGAGATCATAAAAGTTCGGAATGTTTCTTAGATATCATAAAAAATGACAGACTAGTCGGACAAAAAGTGCAAATTTCATAAATTCATAGTTAAATAGTAGCTACGATTTATAATATCCTCAAAAAACATTTACTAATAACTTAACTCCCTCAATCAGCCCTCCATGCCTATTCATTCATTAGAACTGAAAGTTAGAATATACATAGTTTTACTGCGAATCTTGATTCAGCCAAAATTGTGCAAAGGTGCACGTCTGTAGATGGACTAACTAAAAACAACGTATTCGATTCGACTTACAGGCTACGGTACTCGACAAAAGTTTCAAATTCGAAGGATAGGTACCTATTATGTCATCCAACTTTCTTTTCGAACTTAAATGCCTACAGATTCCCACTAAACTTTGCTTTGAAATGACAGTGAACAAAAGCCAAGGATAAACACTGAACGTTACTGATTTCTTGATTTCTGATAACTACTGCGCTATTCGTACTCAATGGACTTTGTGATGCCTATTTTAAAATCAACTGCTCATCTTCACTTAAGGCAGTATACATAATTATATTTATATCCTCTAACGTCATTGCACTATACATCAGCAGAAAAATAATAACTACCAAATAAGGACACAAAGACTTTGACTCGGGTATAGCCACGTGTACAGCTTGTATTATTTCATAATGAAAATAGTAAATCTGAATTATATTTGAATAGGATGATGAGTAATGTGTATAAAATGAAGAAAAATAGCAAAAAAGAAAACAATCAAACGACTTATGACCGAAGACCTCTTAATATATAATATAGTTTAGTTAAAGTATGTAATAATATATTTGCGGGTTACACTTTATTTAGCACATTAGAAAAACAAACATTTACATTTAATTTATGCGCTATTTAACCTGAGCTCGGACAGATGTATATATAAATTTAGAAGCATATAACAGGATTTTCTGGATCGTATGAATCCTTTTATTTTGTGTTTTTGCATTGGAATGTATATGCAACTAATAAGGAGAAGATAAAAAAAAAGTTATATAAGCAGTCCCCAAAGCAAACGTTTATATATTAGCAAGAAATCATACTAATACCGGCTGAGTTCTTTATTAATGACATCCTTGCAGAGAGGAGGAATCAATACGAGTAGAAAGGCAACTTTTAATATAATATTTTAAAAAAAACACAAAAACATTTTTTTTTTCAAAAAATAAAAAAAAGTGTAAAATCTGGCGGTAGGTAAAATATCGCATATAAACTATATGCGCGATGCTTTACTTACAGTAAGTTGTTCAAAATTTACAAAAAAAAAATATATTTTTTTTTAAATTTTTCTATTAAAATTAGTGGATGATTGTACTACTTGCTGGTACTGATTCATCCACTACAAAGATGTCGGTTGATTAAAACCCATCCTTTACAAAATGAGTGTCCACGTTGTAAACAAAATAGAAATACTTTGTAAATAAAGAAAAATCGTTTTTCTTCCCAATAAACAGTGGAGATCATGCCCTCATACCATCTCATGCTTTATAAATATACTTTGTTTCCTTATGTAGTAAATATAATATCGACCACGGAGTCACTACAAGGATTTCACAAATAAAAAATTCACCCTGTATAAAACAAATTGGGCTAAGATGATACATCAACACGGGCATAATATTCAACCAAGCCAAAATAACTTAATAATAAGAGATTTATGATGATTCGACTCCTCTGATCCAGCCAGACAGCATGCAATGTCCTTAAAATATCAAAGTAAGCGAATTATCGCATCAGACTTACCATCTTCAGTTAAATACGGGTAGGTTAAGACGGTGCCCTATGAGGCCACGTGACCACAGCGCCCTCTACGTACCCCTTAATAAACAATCCACAAACCCACCTTTGAAATTTAAAGCAGGAAAGCAAAAATAAGCGATTCAAAAGCAAACCGCGGAAAAAGCCTTCATTAAAATTCGCAGCTTTGCCGTCTACGAGATGTCAGATTTAAATATCGAGCGCTTCTTGAGGAAATTTTTAATAAAAAATCCTTTTTAAAGGCGCGTTCAAAAATATTATCACGCAGCCCCTGGTCGATAATATATTTACTACATAGAGAAACAAAGTATAAATAAATGATGAAATGGTGTGAGGGTATGATCTTCACTTTTTATCGAGAGAAAACGAGTTAAACTTATTTATACCGTGGATACTTAGTTTATATAGGATAAGTTTTATTTAACTTTTGATAAAAAAAAATAAAATATATGTATATACATATATACATATTTTTTGTAGATTTGAACAGCTTAACTGTTTAGTAAAAGTTTTAGAAGCGTTAAGTGCGCTACGGTATTTAGCCGTAGATGAAATATCGCGACTAAACAATATTCGTGATATTTTAGATGGCGCAGTGCGCTCAATGCTTTTCATAAAACAAATAAATTTTTTTTATTTTTTATTTTACCCCCACAAGGTTTTATTAAATTTGCTTGTTTGCTGGCACTGTTTCACTCACTTCAAGGATGACGGATTTTTAACTCACCTGTATACACCGTTTAACAGAATAAAAAAATACCTAGGTATTTCCTGTAACAAGTTTTCGAGATGTATGCTTTTTAGAAATCCTAGGGCTTGAGTGGGGGAAGGGACGGGACAGGGGGCAGGGGGCATAAGGAGCGGTGCGGGCGATCGCTGAAATCGTGAATGCTGGAAGGAGGTGTGGGGGGCGGAGGGGCAGCGCCGGATTATGCTATATTGTCGCGCCGCAATCGAAAAAACCAACGTTCATTTAGGACCTTCGCACACCAAACTAATCAATTGGTATACTACAAATAAACCCTGAATTGGCATAATGAATTTCCCTGACTCTCGCTCTATATATACGGGCTATTGCCCACGGCTCTGCTCGCTACAAACCTTTATGAAAAGTATTATATTTTATGTCCGGTAACCTGTTATCAGCAGATAACTTGATTAAAGGAAATACAGTAACGTCTTCATCTTTGTAATTAGGGGAGAGTTGCTATGAATAGACCACTTAACTTTACGATCTCATATCTTGAAATATATGATTAAAAAACATAAAATATTACTTTGTTTTTATCTGTTAAGATCTAAACTTTTGATATTTTAAGTTACGTACGATTTAGAATAATGGTTTTCGTAATTAATGAAAAAAAGTAATTTTGAAGCTGTTGCCTTTATTGGACCAACGTCGCTTTCATTAGACCACTAAGTAGTAAAATAAATATAAAAAAATCACAGACGTAGGTAACTCGAAATAAATGCTCACACATAGACACAATAAATTTGTTTCAAACTTTACACTAGTACATGCTAACAGACATGTTTAGAATTACACCTACATCGAATTGATCAGAATCAAATTTTTAGTTTTTGACCGCCGTGAACACTGACACACACGTCTCTTCTCGCAGCGACTAACAGCGTTACTGAGGTTAAGACGCGAGTAGCTTGTCTCGACTTGTTTTGGCGTTGCTAGCTGATATAGTTTTCGAAATACTATTGTGGGCCAATGAAAGCGCTGGTTCAATGATTGCTAATCTCCCCTAATAATATTTGATCAGATAATTATAATAGAATAATCATAATAATAATGTAGACCATTGGGCTGGTGTTAAACCACCATTACATTGTGTAATAATGAATAATTCCAGTCGCCTTTAGACAGCCGCGGGTCAAATAACCCGCGCATATTAATGATATCAAATAGACCACACCTAAATACAATTTCACTAACATAGAACATACTTCAGTACATTTTCGAGTTTCCGCGCGTATGCCAGAACAAAGAGGTAACCAATTTGACAAGATATCCAGACTAGTCGTTCTACATGTTACTGCCAGTGACTTAATTCTAAACGACAGGCGGCTAATAGCCTGTCAGTCTCGGGGAGCTACCGGCTGATAGCGGCGACACTCCTTATGAAAGGATAATGGCCCCTTAGTTGATTGAATTTCACTAAAATTCATCGTAAAAATAGGCAGACAGTTTTTCAATATCGGCTAGAGAAGGGATGCTGACCAAAGAGCGTGGTTCTTATTTCTACGCTTAACATGGAAAAGGACTGTGAAGTCCTTGGTCGCGACGTTGTAAAGAGTGGGGAGGGTGGCATGGCAAAGAAAAACCATTACATTAAGGCGGATTTACATCGAGTCAGTTACTGACTTCAAATTCAATGCAAGTTAACGCTGACCCGGTACTGTCATCGTGGAGATTGATTTCAAGTCAGTACAGCGCTGTTGCGTATGTGTTGAATTCAATATTCCCACTATTTATTTTAAAGTCAGGTGGCTCCCCCACGTGTAAACGCCAAAGTCAGTAGTTTGTCAGTCGATAGCACTGCGTTGTAGGGTGACGTCGCGTCATGTGGAAAATGATGCGCGTCGTGTTTAATTAGCAAAAATGATGCATTTTCCCCGACGTATGAAATGAGAAATTACGAATAAAAAATGTTATAATCTGAAAAACGTACACCTACTTCGTAACTTCTTTTGTTATTAATCTTCGAATGGAAACAACAGTGTCTTAGAATCCTGATAATAATTCCCCTAAATTTACTGTAAGTCATTTCTTAATATCTTTAGCAATTTACGAGTTTAAAAATTAGAATTTTGAAATGGAAGAAAATGTTTAATTTAGAAATCGAAACTGCAAATCGCGTTGTTTGTGTATCATCATTTAAGATGCAATTTGGGAAAGTATATACCGTATATCAACCAAATTTTTTTGAATGTCAAAATTCATAAATCAAACAAAATTAAAAATTAATAATCATAGCGCACTTTATAAATAGGATAGAAAACGAATTTACCGCGTGAAATTTGTAGGACCCGACGTTTCGGTGACGTTGCAGCCGCCGTTGTCTAGGGTAAACTGAAGAGCTGTCAGTCCGTTGTTTTGCGGGTAGGCCGCAAACCGCTGCCGCCACTGCGTAGGTTATAACGGTGGTGGGGGGCCGGGCTCGGAGCGCGGGAATTTTTAAAATCCGTCTTGCACACAACACTCACTGTATCCTGTTTTACGTCTTTGCGTTCGGCGTTCGGCGGCGGGAACATTTTAAGAAGAGGGTTCCACGTAGAAGAGAGTTTGTAGCCGTCATCTCTATTGAAGTTCGGAGTTCTTCTTATTTCAATGGCTTCCCGGATCATGCGAGGAAAGTAGAATTGTTCGTTGGATAGAACAATGGGATTTTGAAACTGCATCCAGTGGTTACTTCCGCTATCCAATATATGTTCGCAGATCGCCGATTTTTCTCGCTGAACGTTTTTAACAGCTTTGATGTGTTCTGTCAGTCGCGTGGCTATGGGCCGTTTCGTTTGTCCAACGTAGGCTAGACCGCAGCTGCATTCGACTTTATACACACCCGGGGTTTGCAGTGGTGTTCTTAAAAACGTGTTTGTAAAAACGTTCAGCGAGAAAAATCGGCGATCTGCGAACATATATTGGATAGCGGAAGTAACCACTGGATGCAGTTTCAAAATCCCATTGTTCTATCCAAGGAACAATTCTACTTTCCTCGCATGATCCGGGAAGCCATTGAAATAAGAAGAACTCCGAACTTCAATAGAGATGACGGCTACAAACTCTCTTCTACGTGGAACCCTCTTCTTAAAATGTTCCCGCCGCCGAACGCCGAACGCAAAGACGTAAAACAGGATACAGTGAGTGTTGTGTGCAAGACGGATTTTAAAAATTCCCGCGCTCCGAGCCCGGCCCCCCACCACCGTTATAACCTACGCAGTGGCGGCAGCGGTTTGCGGCCTACCCGCAAAACAACGGACTGACAGCTCTTCAGTTTACCCTAGACAACGGCGGCTGCAACGTCACCGAAACGTCGGGTCCTACAAATTTCACGCGGTAAATTCGTTTTCTATCCTATTTATAATGTCAAACAACCGCGATAGTCTTCGATTTCATAGCGCACTTGTTATGCTTGTAGCAAGCATTGCGAGAATATTGTCGGCTCAATAGACTAACAAGTAAATGACTTAAAAATAATAAAAAAAAACGACTACTATTACAGAAAGTGAACTATTGTGTTTATAATTATTTTTATTACGGTTTTCAATGAAATATTTGTAGTTTATATATTTATCCATTTTATAACATTAATACTAGAGTCTTTATTGTAAATAGTAGCAAAATAGAGAGCCCTGCAGACCACATTATTTTTCAAATCAACGCCGCCTAACTAGGCCTAAGCCCCTACAAAGGCAAGTGTACCAAGTAAATAGTGTCTTGTGCATACATTAAACTACATAATCAAAAAAATATGCTAGGCATCGAATAATATTAAAAAATTACTAATAATAATAAATACTGTAGGTAGAAGTTAATTATTAATCAAAAAACTAAGTCATTTAAATGTAAATGCTGTAAATCAACTGCCTGCCTATTTTCACGCATTATTGCTGGCTTCAGCTTGGCGAAATGTCACTTTGACAAATAAATTAATAGTTTAAAAAAAACACTGAAAACACGCTTTTATAAATGCAAGTAAAACCACATCATCAGACCTTGAAACCTAATCGTGGTCGAAGTTCATTCCAAGACTTTTCTAACAAGTCCAAACACAGCTATGATACGATGCTCCATCATGAAGTTCCAGTTCATATCTTCCGACTCCACCATCTGATCAGTTCGACAGTACTATATTATTGTATTGTCATCAGTACTACATACAGCTGCCAATTTTCATGACGCTACGATCCTTGGAATATGGTTAAATTAGTTACCTTAGATTCCATTACATAGTTACATACAGGTCGACCTAATAAAAGCGTGTTAAAAACGAGGCACTTTTTGTTAACGCTAACTTTTTACTACCCATCAAATTGTCGTACCCATGGCTTTAAATAAAATCGCTTATTATTATCAGGCAGTAAACTCCAAAAAAATATTTTTTATTTAAATTCGTAGCATAAATTAGTAGCAAAATACTTGATCTTATCAGGCGAATCTGTTACACGATTCCCGAAGCTATTTTGTATTTTGACCTTTGATCCTTTGATTCCAGCCGACCACGTGCCAGATTATCCCATTTAGGGTCTTGCAGGAGACGGATCGGGCCATCTCGGCCCTCGACTCGATTAACTCGTCGTCGAAATTGTCTGCTTTAATAAATCAACGCTCACAATCGCTGCTGCGATTATAGCCATAGAGGCGTTCGCTATTCAGTAGACGTTACCGTGTCGGTTAATGGCTCATTTTGACTGATAATATCGGACGCATAACTTTAATTTCTCCCGCTATTGTCCTCCGTCCGTTGGGGCGGTACAATCCATTTAAATTAAATTTGTTTTCGTCGGGTTGTGGTATTTGTCAGTGTCGATAGTGATGACTATCCACGGGGGGTGAATTAATATTTACATGCAGATGTTTGGTGTTATTGTTTGCCTGGGTTTTGTTATTAGTGAATGGTCATTGTTTCGCGAGTAATGATTTTGATCATTTTATTAAATTCTACGTTTACATATTTTGGTGAGAAAAATACTGGCAGTACTAGCGGCTATTGGGCCATCTTTTCGCTTTTTCAAGTCTGCCAGAGACGAACGTTTAATATTTCGTCTGTTTGTTTATTACCTAAAACGATCAAATGTGCTGTTCGATTTTCTTCAAATTTGGCATGAATATTCCTTGGAATCACTTAAACGTTTTGTTGTCATGAGTACGTACATTACACATGACAATGAGAGTTTTTTTCTAAAATCCTTTAAAAAACCTTCCCTTCCTATTTGAGTTAACCATTTTTGGTTAGACGCTTACAAATGCTAAAATTGTATCTAACCAATATTGGTTAGGGCGCTCCGCGCTTTGTAAAATGCCAACTTTTTAAATATTTATTCATTATTATCTTAATTGTTTGACGAGATAAGGTTATAATATTATAAATTTCAATGCGATCATTTTACAGTTATTCTTTTTACGATCCGTATAGAAGTTTAAAAGTTATGGTCGTTTTTCTCAAGGCCATCGACTTCACGCGCAAAACTGTCCCGGGCAGAAGTGACGACTAAATTTTTACCCCGCGATAGGAGGGGTTAAAAAATCCTTTAAAATCCTATTTCTCTGTGCACGCTCGTGTATGTACATATATGATGATATGGCTACGGCTAATGATACTGAACTGCATGGATGCAATGCTGGAGGAGCATTTTAACACTTAATTATGAGTTTGATATAAGGCTCTCAGGACGCGAATCGCGGCTCTATAGCTCTATATCCACTATCAATTAGCTTTCGCGTGAAATTGAGATATTGATACAATGAAGTGAAAGCTCGCGGTTTCTCCCTCCCTCTCACTCTCTCTTTCTCTCTCGCTCTCTCTCTCTCTCTCTTTGGCGCATCGACCAACAATATTACTGCGGTTTAAACCAACATATGAATAGCGCCCCCTGGAGTTTCCCAGACTGGCAGCCGCTCAGCTTGTTTTTAAACCCTTACCCTAACCACCCCCTTCCCCTTACCACTCGCGCTTTTTGTTTTCACTTCTACAACGAAAATATTTACCATTGCGCTAGTGGATATGCAAAAAAGATATTTAGGCAATCGTTTCCAACGGTATCTATATGTTTATGCTTTTATTTGTGAGACTATCCGGTTTAAAAGCCCATACAGTTTCAATCATATAAGTAATGGATATAGGTATATTGCTATATAACAACACTAGTAATACTGGTACCAACTATAGGCAAAATGCATTTCTGTGGCGAACAAGTGACAATTTCAATGACATGATTAAACGCTTTGACTTTGATCTATTCTGTACGAGTGTTAACTCAGCTAGGCAGCGGCTGAACAGTGAATTTTTTAGCATTAATTGTTGAATAATTTTTGATGCATTTTTATACGATAGCTTTAATTGAAAGATCACATATGTTTGTACACTGTTATTTAAACGTGAAAACCTTTAATTGGCTCTCTGTTATGTTACTCCGGCTTTGTTAACTTATAATTAGCTGTTGGTTTTCCTGAAAATAAATAAATAAATAAATATTAAAATTACTAATTGTGACTAATATATACGATAGATATTTCAGTTTTATTCTCGTGATCGGTAGAGTATTGTCAAGAGTCAAATGTGCCGATGTGATACCAAGTAAGTAATAAATAATTCATTCCCACATTATGAGTCGCATCAACAAGAGTGGCAGCACAGAAATGTGCGTAGTTTCGAGGGTTGAGATATATCTAGGCCTAGGAGAATTGTATGAATGGATGTATGCTGAATTGTAGTGTAATATAAATATTGTAGGGAGCTAATGTGCCCTGTTGGAGATGGCCACAAAGACCCATTTGTTCAGGGTCGGTCACACTCACGGATCAACACCCATCCAGCGACCTCCACGCATGAAGTGCGAGCCAGGGCAGGACTCTGGCCTGAGGGCTAGTTTCCCCAGGAGTCAATCTTCTGGCGCTCCTGGACAGTTTGCGCACTGTGCGGCGTCAGCCAATTTATTGTGCATTCTGACTGCATGTAATGTTTCCGCTACTGCAAAAATAGGCAGAAGAAAACCTTCAGTAGATTGTTTGAAATAGTAAAAAAACGTTCCCAGCTGGTCGTCGGAAACAAAAAAGCAGTTATCCCATTAATAGGGTGAGGGCTGCAAATGTCTCAGTTAATATTATCGTTATTCGAAAAATTAAGAGAGAAGAAAAAATAAGAAAAATTAAGGCCTCAATTGTCCCGGATTCGATCAGTCTGGTCACGTTAGGTAAGATTCGGCGCCTGGGCCGTCGTAAATCCTTTTTTTGCGTTGGGGTTGTCTAAACAAGTTTATGACTGAAAGAGACATAGTAAATAAGCAAGACAGAGATGTATACTGGCAGGTGAGATTTGGCGCATGGGTCGTTGTCATTCCCTTATTTTACGCTTGAGTGTTCTAAAAAATTGATGATTTCATATGATGCCGGCTGTGATACTGGACTTGATTTATTTTTATATTACGATTGGATTTTAGTTAAACTGTTGATTCAAATAACGTCTTGTAATAAACCATAGTTACATAAAAAACTCTAATTAACTATGTTTTAAATAACAAGCTTTCCATGTACACAAAACTTCGGATGTGTATAATTCCAGTACGACATGGATTAGTAGTATAGAATAGAATAGAATAACTTTATTGTGATATAAAAACATTACATAATGAATATTACACTGGTTTTATAGAAAAAGAAAATTTATGCACAAATGGCAGACTTACCGCTATAGCGATATCTTACAGTCAACCATTAATGATTTTTACTTTGATATTATTACTTTTTTACACGATCACAATAAATTGCTGTAAGCAGGTACGTATCCAGACTTCAGTTTCGGGAGGGGACATTCATTAAAAAACGCGCGCGGTACCCAACAAACTTGAATTTGCTCGTGCAATGAAACAAAAATACGCTACCCCCCCCCCCCCCCCCCTCCCCCCCCCCTGGATACGTGCCTGATACTAGGTACATAAGTCGCAAATTCTCTCTGATTCTCAATTTGATTTTTTAAACTCAAAACCGTACTCTCCTTGGCTGTAAGTCTCTAGTTGTTACACTCTGGGCACAGCTTTCATAAAAAAAACTGCCCATTGTCCTTTAGGTGGTTGGAAACACATCAAACGGTTTCGATTGCTGTTAGCCCATTGTGCACTCAGATCGTAGTAGCACAAATAAACAGCATTCGGTTTGTATATATCAACCCTGGTCAGTAGCAGCGGCGGTGTCGGCTTATATTTAATTTGTATGGTTCCCTGGGGATTGTCCCAGCGCCGTTAGCACGTCATTATTGCATTACGGAAATTTCGAACCAATCCGTGAATTAATGACCGACGTATTTCCACTGGCGAATTAATGCATGCTTGGTTGTCGAAACCGCAACATAATTTACCAATTACTGAGAGGTTAAGTTGTTATAAAATGGCGGATATTATATTAAAATATATTTAAAGCACTACTAGTAGTTGCTTCATATGAAGTTGATTTTTATTCAATTTCATACCTCATCATAAAATTGTTTATTCAATACTATATTGTTAATCAACTATAATATAAATCGACTGTCGCTCTCTTTGATAAACTATTTTATATTAAAATTTCCTAATGATGAATACACATTAGGTATAGCTTTAGAAAGCTTACTAATTAATTTTATAGCTTTGATGCGGTTGAGATCGAGAAGCCTGTCACTGCAAATTAACAATTTCGCTTCTGTGAACATAATAATTTCAAATTACTACCTACAATCTCCGTCCAATTTGTGCTTGAATACACGTTCGGGAATTTTCCATAATAAAGGAATGGAATTTCGATATTAATATCCATTACAGCACGCTAAGGACGAATTGGGGATATTTCAGAGTTGGTAATAATTTGGAAAGTTCTGAATCCAATTTCAATAATTGTAAAAGTATTAATACTGATTTTGTTTCATTCGATACTCAAAAAAGTATAATTATTACATATATTATTATAAGTTTATACGAATACATGGATATATCAATATATTTTTATATGCGTACACCATTTATTCAACAATAAAAGAAAAATTGAACAATAACCAACAAAGACTGCATATATGAATTTAATTTAAATATAAAATATAAATGACACGAAAATTAAATATCATTTCTCTGTCAGAGCATATCACGAAATATATATATATATATATAGATATATATATATATATATATATATATATATATATATATATATATATATATATATATATATATATATATATATATATATATATATATATATATATATATATATATATATATATATATATATATATATATATATATATATATATATATATATATATATATATATATATATATATATATATATATATATATATATATATATATATATATATATATATATATATATATATATATATATATATATATATATATATATATATATATATATATATATATATATATATATATATATATATATATATATGGTTGTCATGATGTTTTTTTCTCTTTAGTAAACGACATATAATAAGGATGACATTGGGCTCGATTGCGTTTCTTCGTGAACTAAAATCGTAAATTAGTTCGTGTGAACAAGTCAGAGCAATACGCTGGAGTGGTATGTGAAATGAACGGCTGTCACTTTTTCGCATTAAAATTACCTACTAAAGTATTTGAATCTAAGACCACACGAAATGTGTTCAAAGTTATTCGGACGAATATAAGTTTGACAGTTAGTTTATTATGTTAGTTAGTATATAATAATTTCAGGTTTAGTTCACAAAGAAACGCAATCGGGGCGTGTATTAATCTGGTGCTGTTTATCTCTAAAGAAAATTCAAATCAGTCTGTGTTCCGACGATTTCTATTTCTGATATAAAAAAAATATTTTCCCAATGCAATTTTCAGGTATCAACTTTGTAATTTTGGCAACCTGGAGGCATTTCATCAATCTTTCAAATTTAAAAGCTGTAAGTCTTACCTCGTAGTGAGTAAGCTTATTTTAAAGACGCGATTGAAATTTACTATTGGGATTATTTTGATTACCATTGATTTAATTTAAATTTTAATTTGTTATTTTACTTTAGTAGCTTAGATAGTGTTTAGCATTTCTTATTGGATGATATTCCCGATTATTATGATTATCATAATTTAAATCAAACACTAGGGTAACATTTTATTTAGATATTTTAGAAATTGATGAATAGCATTTTGATTATTTCGATTACTTTCATTTAATTAAAATTATAATTGATTGTATTATTTCCTTAGCTTAAATAGCATTTACCTGATTTCTTCTTTGGTGGTTTAAATGATTACTGTTTAGATTATTTTGGCTATTTCGATTACTGTTCGTTTAATTTAAAATTTTAAAATATTTCTATGTCCCTAAAAGGGTCTGACTTATTAATTTTTGTTTATTATTTGTTGATATTTTTGAATAATATTTTTATTATTTGTTTACTAATGATATAATTTAAATCTTATATTACTTTTTATTTCACTCGTTTAAATAGCTTTCTCCTATGTTCTTTCTCCTATCATCGTTACTTGTTTTTGCGCGAACACGCGGCCTCCAAATTAGTGTATAAATCGAGATACAAGAGCGTGAAATGTACTCGGCTTTGGAATCCGATTGCGCTTTACAGAACCTCTTGGGTTTCGAGACCGTGCGGTCTTACGGAAATACTATCTCGCCAGCTGGCACTGGGCCGCGTTATTTATCGCGAACATTTCACTTTTCTTTACGGCGCCTTCATAGATCACGAAGCGGCTGTAAAAGCTCCCGTTGTTTGCCTTGGCTCACTTTCCGGCGGTCGGACCGCTTCCCGTTATGGCGCAATTTGGGCCTTGATCGCTTTCAGCGCGATACCGTGAATGGGCGGACTATTCGCACAAGAATGTAGGCAGCAATAGTACATCGAGTATATGTATGGTGGGCGAAACTAGAACAATCATAAATAAACTAACGGATACCACTCTCACTAACTTTCCCATATATACATGATGAGGTATCATTACAAGCTTTTATTTACCTTGCAATGTTTGTGAGTATGTTAGTTTGTTTATGTCAAATCTTGCAAGCTGAGTTAGAACCACTTCCTCTTATCCTATGAAGTTGAAATTGTACATGTTGGTTCAGTTCCGATAACAATGCATATTTTTATGATGAGCATCACCTGATTCTGCTCGGCTTCCGACGAGGATACTCTTCCGCGGTCAACAGCACAGACACACAATTTTAATTTAATTTAATTTTTATTTTATTGTAAACTTACATATAGGAAATACATGATACTAGTATGTTTAAAACATTTAAACGAAACAAATTTACTATCCTACGAATAGTTTACAATGCTTGCATTACAAATTAACATAGAAATAAGATGAACACGTTGATAGTGGAAAAATGTAATAAGGCTAATATTATAAAATACAGTACACTAGGATAACAGTTAGTGAAATATTAAGAAGTAGGAGATAGGCTAGGTATGATCGAATCTTTAATTAAATTAATGGAATCATAAAATACATGGCGGCTGCACCGAGGGTTGGTTCAAGAAAGAACATTTTATTAAAAGCTTGTTTTTAAAAATGTGTTTTTACTATTAACTTATTTTGCATATAATGTGATAGGACTCGATTGTACCTACCTGTCAAATATCCGGGATATCGAATATGATAGATAGCACGGAGTTGCAGCGCCAATTGGGCAAACTTAAAATCTTATTTTCAACGGGTGGTTTTATGTACCATACTAAACAAGAAAAACTTTTTTTATTTAGTCATTTTTTAATCAGAAATACTTCTTTGGATTTGGTCATGTTGTGTTCAGAAAAAAAAATCTCGTGTTGAAATAGTTAAAAGTTTTTCTGTTAGAAGCCTCTGAGTTTTACACGTATAATCATCTAACATAAAAAAAACTTCTGAAAAATTATTTTCAATAATCTCCTAAAAAACCCTATATTGATATTTATATTCGTTCAGTTGTACAAAATTACCCCTCCCAAAAAATCATTTAGTTTTCAAACACCATGTATAAGAGCGATCAGCAGATGGACAGTCAATTAAAAGTAAACACAGGATACATTAATCGGCAGTGCAAGATTCGTCACATTAATCGGCAAGCAAGATTCGTCAATCAGTAGCAAATAGAAATATATCACTTAGCAATAGAAAGCAGATCTGTATTGGGAGAAATAATCAGCATCAGAAATAGTGTGGTTCATAAAATAGAGAAGTTACACTTCAACCCTGACTGGCACTCGAATAAAAAGTAAAATCGAATGCCGGCCGCTGAAAGTGTATAGCCATTATGAAATCGAAGACTGTTGTGGTTGTTTGACATTATAAACAAGATTAAAAACGAATTTATCGCGTAAGGTTTGTAGCACACGACTTTTTGGCGATGTTGCAAACGCAGTTGTCCAGTTGCAACATCGCCGAAACGTTGAGTGTTACAACATTCATGCG
>OX155954.1:13537752-13660626 GCA_944548615.1 Micropterix aruncella | reverse complement strand
CTTTTATAGACGTCGCACCTAACAGTTTAACGAAACTGCCCGAAAAGGGCATATTGAAGAAACACGGAGGTTACGGCATGGTAATGGGCGATGGCAAGGATAAGTGGGCTGAAGACTCGCAGTCGGATCACTTAGAGATGATGTCGACATCGGACAGCACAATGGGACCTGACATTATGCCACCTACTGGCACCATATCTGAGGTACATGCATAAAGAACTCTTCATTAACTTGTAATGTAAATGTAATTCCGTGTGGCTTACAAAATCTAACTTCTAGTTTCACATGATATAAAATGTAACGAAAAATTTTCCAGGTGGAAAGAACGCTAAAAAGCCTCAACGGCTACCATGAAGACATCTTGGAAGCCCTAAGAAACGCGCAGCGACACTCCAGCGCCACCCCGTCCGGAAGCAGCAGCATGCTCAACGAAGAACTCCTTAGGAAAACCCTACAAGACTGCGGCGCTCCCTACTTGGGGTACGGGAAGCGATCCGGGAGCCAGGAGAAGGTCTGCGACGGCCCACAGACGCATCAGGTCATGGTCGAGGGTCCGCCGGGTCTTCACCACGGACACAGGCAGGATGATGACGAGGAGGACGACGACCGACCCAAATGTGGACCAATCCGAATTCGCAATCTGGAAGACCTGATCAGGCAGCTGGAGCACCATTCTTCGAGGCATATGAGCCCAAGCGGTTCTGAAGATATTCGAATGTCGGAGACTGAGGCTGATCGGCATTACAGGATAGACACCTCCGCGCCGTGCAGTGAATCTTCACAAGGGTAAGAATCGTAATTCTAAAAATTGACGAATAAAAATAATTTGCGATATCATTATCTAACGTTTCATCAACCAGTGGGTCGCGACCCCCTGGGGGTCGCCAAGAGACGACCGGGCGGTCACAGGCTACCTAAAAATAAAAATCGAAAATATTGCAAAATCTTTATTTAGGTATAAAATAAGCAAACATATTGATATTATACATTTTTTATATAATAGGCAACAAACAGGGGGTCGCCATCAAAAAAGGTTGAAAAATACTGGTCTAACGTATTCATATTTTTAAAATATCGACTTCAGTTCGACGTGTCTTTAAATATTGCATATCTCCCACCATATGATGTTACATTGGTAAAGGCAAACTTTTCAATTTTAACACAAAGTGATTTTTTAAAATTATTCACTAAGATCATAAGAAGCTCAATGCAAAGTAGTCGCTCATCGATTAGTTTGTAAAAAAATATAAAAAGGTTACTTTCCCGTTTTACTTACACAAGATTACATTTTTAATTCTCGACGGGGTTACTCTTTATAGATAACTAAGCTTGATACCTCATCAATAAGGGGGCAGTATTATTCAACAAAACAAAAACACAAGATACAATATAGAACTTTATTTTTAGAAGAAATAAATATTAGATTAGAATATTTATTAAAAGAGAAAAATATATTTCGAGTTTGCTTAATCAACGGATTTCAGATAAACCGGTTAATTATATGTACAATTTACCGGTTATTATTTGGAAAATTACCTGTTTTCTTACTATGTATGTATATCCATACTAAAAAACTTTTCCCTCGACTCAATCTCATCCGGTTATTTAGGAATAACCGCCATCCTAGAAAGCCGACTGCATCGTATCGGTACCTACGTACACACGCATACCCCATGCTACACAAAAGGGCGTACCTATAGCGAGACAGTAGTCATACCGTGTGATTAGAACTTTGTCATATTTGAATATCAATATAAAACTGTCATCGATAAAGGTTTAATTGACAGTTACCTATTGTTTTGCATTTTTTTTATTTTATCTAAGCACTTGTGCTTCTATTTCATGCAGCAGCAGATCTATATAAGGGCTTTTTGGCCTGCAGACCAGGGCCCCGTGGATATGAAGGCCCTCAGCCCCCATTGAAAACAATGGACAATGTCAAACTATCGACTAAATCATTTTTTTGCATAAATTTCGTTTTAACAAAGGACTTATAATGTGATGAGCAAATAAAGGAATTTGCAGCATAAAATTGCAGAAAGGTTACTTTATAATTTATATACCTATAATATATAATAACAAACTGCACAATAACCTATTGATTTCTTTTGCAATACTTTTTTTTTATTTCTTTATTCACAAAAATAACATCTATGTATAGCAGTTCAGTTCAGTTTCCTACTATTGCTTTGTCAATGGGTAATTATTAAACAATGTTTGTATAAATTTTCCTTATTTTGATTAGCTTTACAACTCTTACATTATTTATATAATATAATATTATTATTATATATTGTTTTAGGTTGCCTGGATAAATCATTATTTAAGTTGCTTAATAGCTTAAGTTTCAACGTTTTCTTAAGTAGGCTTTTGCAAATCGAGGTTTTGCAAACTACGCTTTTGCAAATCGAGTTGTCTATTTTTAGTAAAAAGTAAAATATCTTACAGTTGCCGTTGGGGTATCTGTCATATTAAATATTTAAAATAGTATATTGTTCTATTTTTTCCTATGCCGTGTACCTAGTGACCTAGACATCATTATCGAAAACAGTTTTGTGACAAACTGGCAATTAGTTGATTAATTAGGCAGCCCCCCAAGTAATATTAGCCAAGGGCCCCACAAACTCATGGTCCGCCCCTGATTTCATAGAAATAGCATTTTTTTCATCCAAATTCGTATACGATATGCGGCAATTAGCTATCTTGTCAAACGCCGCTTTATCAAGGTTCGAAATAGATGCGTATGGACGCGACAATGAAATTAGTAACCGACCTTTCCTCTGTTTTCGCGTATATGTGAGAAAGAAATAACAGGATACTATAAAAATACTCCACAAATAAGTAGCTTAAACTAATATGATTATGAATGAACATACTAATTAAATTTATATGAATAGCTTCCTTGTGAAACACCAGTTCTTCTGGTAGATATTTTATAAAATTGCTGTAAATTTTTGTATTCAAATAAAAAGTTTTAAAATGTACGTAAAATTTGCGTTTTTCGTGCCGATAGGAAGTTATGTTTATAGCTATTATATAGAATAACTTTTATGTATTGAGTAGCGGCGGTAGCCGAGCCTGTAGACATACTAAATAACACTGTGGAGACTAGCGATGTCGTCGATGATATTTTTTACTCGACTGCCCTACAAAAAAGGACTCTAATGTGTTCAGAATTCGTCTATGTATGTTTTCCGTTTCTTTAATCCACCATAACTTCTAAACGCTTAAACCGATTTAGAAGTGTGTGATATTGTTAGAATTTTTATGTCATTTCGAATAGCATTGGGTACCTTAATTGTCCAAATATTAAGTAAGTATTTGTCTAAATGTCTAAATGGCCAAATGTCAATAAATTAACATAAACAAATGTTTAGTGTCAAATGAAAGGTTTGATTCAGTAAATTTCGAAAATATGCTTGTATTTGTATGGATATATACATAAACCACAAAAAATCTAATAAACTGTAATAAAAATAATTATTAATACAATAGTACGTACACATATAAATACAATAATACACTTTCTGTAACGGAAGTCGTGTTTTTTATTCTTTTTAATATATTTACTTATTTATAGTACGCTATACAATATTAACGTAGCTGATAGCTACGCAAAGTTGGTGATGATGATAAATAAGCTATTGCCGTTCCTTTCAGCTCCCGCTGTCGCAGTCGCGAGGAGGAGACTCGGTTCGTGTACGGCCGGTACAGGAGAGGCGGAGGAGGAAGTCACGGCTCCGGTTCCCATGCTGGCTATCCGCAGCACAGGGCGGCGCACGCGGGTCACCCGGTTCACGCGGGTCACTCCGGCCACGGCGGTCACTCGGGCCACTCGAGTCACTCGGGTCACTCGGGGCCCGACGACGATGGCCTCTACGAGACGGCCGACGCGCATAGACTGAGGGACACACCCGACAGCGAAAGGTGAGACAGCTCAGCGACCGCATTATTATAAAGAGCTCACCACACCGAACACAACTGCAGGACATCATTATTTTAATTATACAGCGTCTTTCACTAAACGCTGTCGTAAAGGACAATGGGCATTTTTGTATGAATGGTGTATCCAGAGTGTAACAACTAGAGACTTATAGCAATTAGTTGTGCTTGTGTAAAGATTTTTTTTTGTTTTCACCAAAAATTTATAACAAAAGTTGCTTATTTGGTCGTACTGATTAACCCCCTTCAAGGATGCCTGTAACTTGAAACTCACCCTGTATAGAATGATCCTGCTCGGACCCTTTCCCTCCCTCCGCCCACCGACCACCCGCACCGCTCCTCATCCTTCTATTCCCCCATGCCCCAGTATTTTAAAAAAAAATATCTTGAAAACTTAACACCTTACAGACAAAGACTATTGAAAAAATATATTTAAAAATCCGTGAGAATTACGCAGGTAAATTTACAACAGCGTTTGGTGAAATATGATGTATAAATATTTTTTTACACCAGTAGTCACTTAAATCAGAATGTTCGGTGGGTATCCATCCAAAACATACATTTCGTCTCGTCCTTTTGATTTCATTCAAATTTGAGTAAAACTTTATTAAAAAAATGACGTCACAAGTAGGTACATTTTTGTATGTTTATGTTTCAAGTTCTTCCAATGCCTTTGCAAAAAAATATATCTGATAAGTTTAGCTAAGTGTTATTATGTAGACCAGTTTAGCAGCTACCTTGTACATTTAAGACTTTAACGAGAAAGTTCCAATCATCTATCTATAGTAATTATAAGGATTGAGTATACTTTTTAATCCATGGGTTTCAATCTTGGCACGCAAGGTTTTTATATGGCGTTGGCGGACGACACTGTAGACATTAAATAGTTCTTGGGCGATATTTATTTAGTTGAAATAAATTATGTAGACGACATGACAGGTTAACCGTTCTTAATTATGCAAAACATGTATGTTTTTATTATTAATTAAGGTGCATGCATGCTATAGAAGCAAAATAATATAAATAAAATATTTTACAAATCGATTACATAAAATTAAAAAGTCTCATGTCTAATTCATTCAAGATTACAGTTAATGAAGTGTGTTTTTTAACACCTAATACTAATTTAACCTATATTCATTTCACTGATTTGCCTGTGTAGCCTGATCAGCAATGTTACAGCTTTTGACAGTAGGGACATTCTGCCTTCCATTGTCTTGACAATATTTCTCGCCAACAACTCTTGTCTGCAAATCCTTTGATAATTCGCAGGTATAAATAATCCAATGTTACATAATACATCGCTGTCATCTAATTGACCTATAAATATCTTGCAAATGTGCATCAACAAAAAGCGCAATTTCCGTTGTGCCAAGCTGTTAAACCCGACAATGCCAAAAGAAATTTACTGGGGTAGACGTGGTGATATCTAGGTAATAGCCGAATTCCCTACGATACAGGGCCCTTCAAAACATCGTCTTTACCTTTTCCATCTGCAATATATATTGCAGACTCATATATATAAGAGTTCTCGTGAGGGCTCTTTACTCTTCGAATAATTTCAATATATGCGAGAGAGGAGCAACTAGAGCTGTCGACTACAACGGGCGAACCCGTCACCTCAGGAAGTTTTAACGAAATTTGATCGTTCTATCTCCCGTGAGGTGAGCGCAGAAGACTTATGACTAAACAGTCCACCGTCAAGTTCCGCCACATGCCCTTAAGAAGTTAATGCCTTACCGCGAGATAGTCAGGTAAGTCACCCAGCGGGCCGACACTCGCGCCCTTACTGCCAGTTGCAACCAGATTACTCCAGTCTCCCGACTGGTTACGGATTAAAGATTGCTTGCGCGGTCCTCTCCCTTATGTAGCGGTTAAACCGTGTCTACTGAAACTATCGCGGAGCACGGCTTATTTTTCTTGGTTGTTCACCCGGAAGCGGGTAGCCGATGGTCGTTTCAAGAGCAGTCGCCGTAAGGCGAACAACTGCCCCCGCTCTATAGGAAACCGTACTGTTTCCAGACTCCCCCGACTGTCAGTCGGAATGCACAATCGATTGGCTGACGCCGCACGGTGCGCAAACCGTATAGGAGCGCCAGAAGATTGACTCCTGGGGGAAACTGGCCCTCAGGCCAGAGTCCTACCCGGGCTCGCACTTCATGCGTGAATGCCGCCCGATGGTTTTTGACCCGTGAGTGTGACCGACCCTAAACAAATAGGTCTTCGTGGCCAACTCCGATAGGGCCCATTAGCTCCCCCGAGGGGAGCAACTCGGAGATTTGTCGATTGTAATCGAAAAAATATATATCTAATAAGGGTAATTAATACTCGGTTCTATCGATTATTCTCGGAGATTTGTCGAATGTAATCTAAAAGATATATATCCAATAAGGGTAATCGTCGGTTCTATAGTTAGAATATTCTCTTTGCGTCTTTAGATACATCGATAGTTTATTATTTGCCTAGTTTAGGCGACATGTTTTATTTGCTTCCTTTCCTTACCATTTTTTAGTGATGAATTTATTCAAGCTCAACAACAGTTAGCCCGATGGGCTAGTGAGGACGCGGTGCCGACGACCGGCGGGGCGGGCGGCGGCGCGGGGGGCGCGGGGGGCGCGGGGGCGCCGCAGCGCGAGTACTACCCGTCGCCGCCGCCCTCCACCAGCTCCAGCTCGTGCGACGCGACGGTGCGCCGCGCGCTGCCGCCCTCCGACTCGGACGACACGGCCGCGTCGTCGGCCGCCGAGCAGCCGCCGGCCGCCGGCGCGCGCTACCCCGAGTACAAGCACTGACGCCGGGCGCCGCCGGCGCCGCCGCCGCGCACCACGCCGCCGCGCCGCTAGCGGCGCCGCCCGCACGCCTCCCGCCGCCCCCCCACCGGACGCGCCGACGCTCCGCTGCGCTGACGGTGAGCGCCGACGTAGCTCGCGGATTCTAAAACCGACTATACGCCTTTGCGTCATGCGCGATATCTATACAATACGCCGCAAAATTAGGTACTTTCGAGGGAAATGCGCAGTGACAGCCGCAGAGCAAATGGAATGCGCGAAGAGCGAAACGAGCGATAATCTCGCTCACACACTTCGTACACTCGGTTAGGCCAGCGCCACACTTGTCCCATGTGGGCAACGCACGCAACGCTTTATGAGGTCTTGCCCTTGAATTTGCATGAAATCAGACACACTTATCCTATGCAACGTTACGTGGGATAAGTGTGTCTGCTGTTATGCATATTCAAGGGCCAGATGGCATTAATGCGTTGCGTAAGCTACGTAGGACAAGTGTGCCAGCAGCCCTTACGTTATCTGAATCGTCCAAAACATACCAAAATAAAATCCCGAGCACTTGGACAAGCAACAACAAAAATAGTCATAATAACAAACTTTATGAAAATTTAAAATCGAAGACTATCGCGGTTGTTTGACATTATAAATAGGATAGAAAACGAATTTACCGCGTGAAATTTGTAGCACCCGACGTTTCGGTGACGTTGCAGCCGCCGTTGTCCAGGGTAGACTGAAGAGCTCTCAATCCGTTGTTTTGCGGGTAGGCCGCGTACCGCTTCCGCCACTGCGTAGATTATAACGGTGGTGGGGGGCCGGGCTCGGAGCGCGGGAATTTTGAAAATCCGTCTTGCACACAACACTCACTGTATCCTGTTTTACGTCTTTGCGTTCGGCGTTCGGCGGCGGGAACATTTTAAGAAGAGGGTTCCACGTAGAAGAGAGTTTGTAGCCGTCGTCTCTGTTAAAGTTCGGGGTTCTTCTTATTTCAATGGCTTCCCGGATCATGCGAGGAAAGTAGAATTGTTCTTTGGATAGCACAATGGGATTTTGAAACTGCATCCAGTGGTTACTTCCGCTATCCAATATATGTTCGCAGATCGCCGATTTTTCTCGCTGAACGTTTTTAACAGCTTTGATGTGTTCTGACAGTCGCGTGGCTATGGGTCGTTTCGTTTGTCCAACGTAGGCTAGACCGCAACTGCATTCGACTTTATACACACCCGGGGTTTGCAGTGGTATTACATCCTTTACAGGCCTCAAAAATCGGAAGCCCACACATACGGACAGATATTTACATGCAAGCTCACACCATCATCCCTACCATCTACGTTCAGTGCAAACGTCCCTCGTGAATCGAGCACGCGATCTATGCGACGCTGAGCATTTTCCGAAGGAGATGAAACATGTCAATGATGTCCTTAGGAAAAATGGATACGGTAAATATCACGAGACACGCACACGATCTAATACAGACGAAACTCAGAAACCGAGCAGATCAAGAGCATTCTTACCATACGTCAAGGGCGTGACAGATCGAATAAGTAAGATGCTAAACAGATTCGATATAAAAACGATCTTCAAACCGACCCAAAATATAGCTCGATTTTTGAGGCCTGTAAAGGATGTAATACCACTGCAAACCCCGGGTGTGTATAAAGTCGAATGCAGTTGCGGTCTAGCCTACGTTGGACAAACGAAACGACCCATAGCCACGCGACTGTCAGAACACATCAAAGCTGTTAAAAACGTTCAGCGAGAAAAATCGGCGATCTGCGAACATATATTGGATAGCGGAAGTAACCACTGGATGCAGTTTCAAAATCCCATTGTGCTATCCAAAGAACAATTCTACTTTCCTCGCATGATCCGGGAAGCCATTGAAATAAGAAGAACCCCGAACTTTAACAGAGACGACGGCTACAAACTCTCTTCTACGCGGAACCCTCTTCTTAAAATGTTCCCGCCGCCGAACGCCGAACGCAAAGACGTAAAACAGGATACAGTGAGTGTTGTGTGCAAGACGGATTTTCAAAATTCCCGTGCTCCGAGCCCGGCCCCCCACCACCGTTATAATCTACGCAGTGGCGGAAGCGGTACGCGGCCTACCCGCAAAACAACGGATTGAGAGCTCTTCAGTCTACCCTGGACAACGGCGGCTGCAACGTCACCGAAACGTCGGGTGCTACAAATTTCACGCGGTAAATTCGTTTTCTATCCTATTTATTTATGAAAATTCTTTTATTATTTACATTAGCTATCTCCTAATTGTATGTGTAAAATTAATATTTTATCATTTTATTTTTATTATATTTTATTTGGTTTTATTTAGGAAGCAAACAGCTACGATTATAAATTATGGTACAAAAAGTTAATACCTACTTACAACCATATTTACAACACCAGACAAGACTTAATACGTAGTAAAATTCTATCATTTAAACTTACACCTATATAGATACACCTTAAGCTAAAGTTTCAAAACGCCGGCCGTTGACTGAAATGTATAGAAAAAAACAGACACCTAAAAAAAACCAACAACTTGTCTCATGCTACTATAACGGACGACTGTCAGACACTTTTTGAAAACCACTTTTATGTGTTCCTCAAAACGTATGGTGTCTCAAAACGCTGGTGTCTCAAAACGCGAAGATTTTGAAAACTACCGAATAGAGAATATCTCATTAAAAATATTAGGACTCTTGTCTTACCCGTAATCGATTACGGTGACCCCCTTCGTCAGTTGGAAATGGCTGACATGGTCTCTTTAAAATACATCATCGCTAACAAGGTCGACAGTAGAAGGCTGATTGAAAGAATCGCCTTCAGAGTGCCACGTTTAACATCTTCCACGCAATGAATTCGATATTGGTTCGTTTACTGTGAACTTTTGAAATATTTAATGTAAAATAATATAATTGATATATAATATAAACAACATTTAATAATATTGATTTAGTTTCCACCTTGGCCAATCTGAAATTTTAACAGACTTACGCAAGACTGCCCTAGAGCAGTACTGCCCAAGTGCCCTATTAAAACCAACCAGTAATCTAATAATTTAATTGTTTATGCAATTTAAACATATTACAGACCTAATACAAGCATTCACACGCCTTTGCCCTGGCCCTTGATTCCAACCATATTATCCCTATCAAAATAGCTAAAACATTTAGACACAATATTTTTTTTATTTATTTATCACGGTAAAATGTTGCTGTTACTCAATCGACGTATGTTAGCACTGTTCATAAAATAAAAATGTTTTTTTAAAAATCTTATTAAAGGAAAGGAATATTAAAGGGAAAAAATCACTTAGTACAATGTGGAAGCCATATAACGTTCGTATCGCTCTTTACGCTCGCGCATTACCCAAGTGACGCGCAATCTACATAATAATGATATACAGTACAAGCTTGATATAACGAACTTGAAAAGGATATTAAAAAAATATATATCAAGTCATTTGTAACATCGAGGTACGCTAAATCGAGTCTTACAGGCCTACACAATAAAAACGCATTAATATGAAACACAGAAGTTTATTTTATAATAATGTATGAACTTACATACATACAGTATTTGACTAAATATAACATTTCAGTGCTGTATCATTAAAAGAAAAGAAATGAGTGAGTAATTCGGTTAATTGTTCTATTATACTGTTTACCATTCGGTATATTGAGGTTGTGGCTACATAAAAGTGTTTATTTTTTCCAGAGAGAATCAAAAAATCATTATATCAAGGTTATTTTTATGTAATGTAGAGATGTTTCATTATAATATATACATATTATAATATAATGTATTATAATATAATTGGGTCTCATGATAACCAAAACGGGATTTTAAAAAATCATTACCTCGAGGAATTCGTTATATTGAAATTCGTTTTACCAAAGTTGTACTGTAATTTCGTTGTGAATGTCTTGCGAATGCTACAGATTTTTTTGTATACGGGCTTGGATGTTTACATAATTTGTAAAATCATAAAAATAAAAAAAAACCTTTTTTTTTCAATAAAATAAATAAACACTTGCACGCCGTCAGCGTAGTACTTCTGAACTTATCCCGATCGATATCGCGCGATGGCGGGATGGCAACCTGAACCAGAGCTTCTAAATAACTTTAAAAGTGACGAAACGATTCTCGTTGCGGTGGGTGTTAAATACGCCTCATCACTCGAAAGTCGCGTGAGTCGATTAAATCGTTAATACATAAGAATCGAATGAATGTAATTTTATAACGGCATTGTGATTGTCAATTTTAGATCTAGAGTACGTCTCGCAGTGGAAAACGACTCAACTTCGACACGAAAAATGTAATCATTTCATATCGCTCTACTAATGTCGAAGTACATGAAGTGAAGCTGTTGTACATTCCATTTCGAGCGAACAACCGGTGTTGAAATGAACAACTGGTGGTTGAAAATGCTTCGCGGTTGAAACTGACGTCCCCTTAAAAAAGAGGCGAAAAAAACACGCATTTAACCCCTAACGAACATTGTCCATTTAATATATAGTGTTAACCGTAGTACTGCATATTTAATAAACAAAACTGTTTGTAAATAACACGTATAATAAGACGTTTCGAGCGAATATGTATTAATCAATAAAATATTCGACGATAAATAAATAGATACAATAAAAAAAATATTACTTAGAAAGTAATTTAATGTGTTTACTTATTAAAGCTCATTTTAGCGTATCAAGAATTAGAAAAAACGAATGTAAAAGAATTTAAACAAATTTACTTATGACTAGCTAGGAATGAAAATATTTAAAACTACTAAACTGAAATCACCTAGCTTTAAATAATATTATATTCGATAAATTATCTTAGTTTTATTTGACAACAATGAGACTGTCATTGCTAGTTCCGTGTGTTTTTTTTGTCATTTTCTTAAAATTGAAAAACCGAAAATACGTAAATTTTATAACGGAATTCTTATTGTTCTATAATATGGCGTCAATTATTATGGTTCATTTTTTATTTTCTAAAGAAATACTACCTTAATTAACATTATCATTCGCATAATATACTTTTAAAGACTCGGTGTCGTGTCCGCCAAGGCATAAAAAAATTCTAAAATGTTGTGTAGGAAGATTAAATATATAATTAATTATCGATCGAAATAAATATGAATTTGTATAAAAGTAATTTAATTCGATAATGTACGAGAAAATGTAAGTGTTTCAATGTTTATTCAATATGTAGCATAGTCTACATTCATGTATGTGCAACCGAATACTTTAGCTTAGTAAATGGTGTTAGCCCAAAATTAACTTTCGACATTCTGTGCACTCTAGCTCGATCGTTTGCAACGGACTTAGCACCCGCTCAGCCGCCTCCCCCGTTCACCCCCTACCCCCTCGTCCATCCAACATTTTGCTAGCTATATTATAAATCGACATTAGAATATTAATATCCAAAATGATACGAATTGTATGTCTATAAAAGTATGTGTTTATCAAGAAGTCAGTAAACATAACTATATAAAATGGCAAAATGACAACTTTATTACCTATCTATAAAAAGGGCCTAAAAACTTAAAATCTTAACTGTTCATTGTTAGTACTACCAATTTTCTGTAAATAGTGTTAACTTAACTATCTAATTATCTATATACTTATAGGTTACTGGCCGCAAAGCGGGTGCAACTGCTGTTGTGTACTTTTTACATTATTCATTATCATTTCAATATTTTGCTCTAACTGTGTACATAAAACGTTTCGTCCAGTTTTCTTTTCTGTAACAAGGATATGTTCTCCGATTTCTAATTATGATACAGTTACTTAAATAGTTGTTGAAACAACTGAAATATTATTATTATATAAATTAATAAAATAAGTTAGTGATACACAAATCATATTCTAAATCATTACATAAGTGTGAATAAAGATACTAATTCGATTTTATCATGCCAGAAAAGTTTTATCGATTTATATAAATCTTCATTTACATAAAATTTGAATTCAAATAGCGATGTAGTTACACGTTAATTTTCAAAAGAAGATAAAAGATTACGTTTCGTCAAACTCTTTCTACTTCAAGATATCTGGGGTGATTCTTGAAAATTTTTGCAAGCCAAATTTGTCGATGATCTATTTGATTTACATAGGCCATAGAGAAATTTAGCATGCCTAATTTTTCAAGAATAGACCCTCCGGTTTAATCTATATTCTGGTTTTACACATAATAAAATTTATGAAATCGTCTAACGAATGAATTGTAAATAAACTAGTCAAAGAAACATTGTTATGATAGTTTTCGTTCACTTCTCACGATTCAAACAGCAAGAGACAACATAGATATTGCTAGAGCTGCTTTTCACTATATTAGTGTTACGAGACGATACCCAATGTGGTATAACATATTATTAGTGTTGTTTATCGTTCACTTTATAAATGAAATCATTGTAAATAACACTAATGGGTGTTTAATTGTAACACTAATCGTAATAAACTAACATGGGTGTTCAACTCTCACAATGATTACATTACAGAAATACACATTTTATCCCATGTTTAAATTTAATATTATATAAGTCGTATGTAATACATAATTGACTGTTGCACTAAAGACATAAGTGTAAATTTATTGAATAATTTCATAAAGAGACAAGGTACTATTAAATTTGTACATAGTAAGTAACTCGAAAAATATGCACGAGCAGTTATAATAATTATTATTATTGTTAACTAGCAAGAATGAACGAATATGGGCGAAACCGAACTGATTAATGAACCTTTCTTGTCTGTGGGAATTGATGAATTGAATCTTGAAATTTTAAATCAAATATTTTTGTTAACTCTTGCCGTCTAAACAATTTATTTCGCTCATAATCAAATCAAGTTTTATTTGAAATTAATTTAATTATTTTACGTAATATTCATACAAACTTGTAACATGGTCAAAGTTGTTCAGCAATACCATTGTAAATAAATGCAGTAAGGTTTTAAGAGACACCTGGATGTAAATTAATATGGAAGAAATAGATGAAACCCAATTTTAAAATTGTTTTTATTATTAAATTGAACCCTTTTCAGAATCCTTTACAAATTTGGCGAAAACATCTTTAAGTGGATCATAAGAACCCAGTGGGATACACCCGCCAGCCATAGCTACATCGCCGATTTCTTTGCCAAACTCTTGAATGCACTCTTTCTTCATATTTAGCATAAATTTTCGGCCTTCAAATATCACGATGCCTTTCTCGTGGATCATTTTTAACACTTGAGGTTGGATTCTCTTGAGAATATTGTGAGCGATAAAAGTGCAATGAAAATATTGTTTGTATTGATCCTTCTCTGGGTAGTGCTCCAACGCTGATAGCGACATGAAATGAATCGTTGCGAAATCAATGTTAATGTATGTATTATCATCCTCTATTAAATGCAGAGGTTTGAAATCCGTCTCGTCGGAGAGTTTTGCGTCAAACTTCGCCAATTTCACCATACCCAGATTATTTTGCTTGTCTCCGGTTAACATGTTTTTGTCAAGCGGTTCGCCGTGTTCCAGCTCGTAAATCATACGCATTACGTTGCGTTCTGATATGTCTGTAGCTCTGTGCATGTTCACACCGTTTGCTATTTTCAGCAGTTCTTTGTCTTCGCTGTCCATTCCGTATGCTGCAAACGGTCCTGTCACTATGTCGCCTAAGTAGCCCCTGTGCAAGTATCTCTCTCCGCACGTGAACACGCCGGCGGCTAAAGATACATTCGGTCTGCAAACTTCAGTCTCCAACCAAGTGAAAGAGACGCCTGTCTCTCGAAAGTGTTTATATTCGTGACTGCACACAGACTGCCCTCCGACGTCCTTCAGACGCATATGGTAGTCCCAATCGAAGGCTCCGTGCCTCGAGTCGTACCTTTCGCCGAGATGGTCGCGAACCCTCTTCTCCCATAGTTCGCACACGTTGAATTGGTTCGTACTGCCGGTTTCCCAGAACTTCAAAAGTATCTCCATATAATCTCTCTCGCGATACTTTATCTTGTCAATATAAATCATCGGCAAACGTTTCTTCATGAATTCTAAGTTAGTGACTAATGTTATAAGTCGCTTTGCTTTAGCAGAGATATATCTCGAAGTTGGCGACCGTAATAGGCTGTTTCCGTATACTTCCAAGAACATTCTAGTTTTTTCCAAAAGCCCGAGTCGCATAGGATGCTCTAGCGCGATCGATAATAATAAAATCTGACGAGTTATCAACTCTGGGCATCCTTCCATAATATAGAAATTGATACGTACTTTTCCGTGACGGTAAGCCTGAGCCAATGTCTTTAATATATGGCGCGCATCGCAACCGCCTACGACTAGGATGTTTATTTCTTCCGTTCGACAGCCGGAAGTACATAGAAACTCTTCCTGAAGATCAAGTGCTGGACTCAGACCCCAAAACATCGCGAAGATAATCCACAGCACGAAAATACGAAAAATTAAACGCGTAAGCACCGGAGAGTATTAGCATAGCAACGCTACTGTTTGGTAGTTGCTACAGCAACACCCCACTCTCGCCTTGAATCGCCTAGTTTTCTAAATATAAACCGTAACATATGTACCCATACATAAACAAAATACGCACAGGGAATGACGTAGCCACATTTATTTTTTCATACGACAATAGTACATGTTACATTAACTTTAAATCTAAATAACAAATAATAATTGTATTTGGCATTAAACTGTATTCACGTTTAAACAAAATCAGAAATATTTTATTATATTATTGTACATTTAATGACTTTATTTCGAGGACTAAAATTCTTATTCATTATAATACCTAATTAATTATAATAATAATATAAACATTTAATAAGTTATTATAAAACGAGTTTTTTCTTTAAAACGGATAGTGCCTTTCTTATCGTTAATAATCATAAACATTTAAAAGTCTTCTAGGAATCAGTGCAAATATGACGTGAAGGGACCATTGTATATTGTTTGTACTTCATTTATCTCGTGATCTTTGGTCGACACAAAGCAACGATGAGACAGACAAAGAAGAATATCTTGAGATCAAAATAATTCTTTATGGCATGCATTAGGAGAACCTGGAATTGTCTATAACTCCGCTTAAGGATCTGGGCTTTGTAGCGTTGCTGTCTTCAAATTTTCCGAGTCCGCGTCCATTGCAACTCTCATGTCGGTACGCGGAGACTCTACTCGTCGTGCTCGTGGTCACCGGAATTCTCCTCCTCTCTTTCAATTTCAAGTATTCCAGCCACATCCCTCTGCTCTTCTTATTGCCAATGACAAAGAATAAGAACAAGACGAAACCTTGTAGAGTCCCGGTGATACAGAATAAATAATTGAATACGAGGACAGTAGATAGCATACCGAATATCCAAGTTAGACCGAACATGAAAAATAGCAAGAAACTGACGGTTATACTTCGGAAAAGCTCCTGGCTGTCTCCGTGTCTCTTTACTTTTGTGCTGATAAAAACCGAATAAATTATACACACGAATAAAACCGTGTTTATAGCCACGGTTATTAAAATCGGGAGAAAAACTGCAAACCAGTACCCCAAACCGCTCGGATAACAGAATTTATTCGTATATGAAATAGTCTCAGTGGTTAAATGGTCGACATAATTATATGGATCGGTGATTAATAGAGCACCGATAAAAAGCCAAGGAAATCCCCAAGCAAATATGCAGGCCTTTAGTAAACGATGCGATGTATTCTTGACGAATACTGTTACTAATCTCTGATAAGAAACCACGGCTGAAATCAGCATCCATGTAAATGAAGCCAGTAATGAATAATGGAGAACAACTCCAACAGCTATGCAAGAGTTTGTAGACATGGTTTCGAGTTCAAGAGACGATATAATGAAAAATGACAATATCAATAAAGTAATAGAAGCAGATAAATGCAACCATATTTTGTTTATAAATTCTCTTCGCCAGCTTCTAAACAATGCGCCAGTCAGGCCGATTACCACTAATCCAATCAACGATAAACTGCATCCAACAAATGTTATTACTGTAAGAATCAAATTGTGTATTTCTCCTATATAAACGCCTTTCGTTCCTATGATTTCAGCAAAGTGAGTCAAGTGATTGCAGCGACAAATATCCAGGGACGAGTCGTCAGATTTGATCAGCATACATCCCTCCGTCGACCATCCGCCCGATTCTCCTATGTCAAAGTCCCAAAACACGCACTGCCGCGTTTCATTCTCCAGCAACTCCCGCTCGAACGGACGCAAATGTATATACACGTAATCGTTTTCCGGAAAGAACGTTCGTGTGTTTGTTTCATTCGATATTGATATGCTGAGAATTCTACTGTTGACTCTTGACACCGCTTCGGAACTGTTTGGTGTGAATGCGCGGTCGTTACGAAACAGCACAAATGATATCCTTTCGTTTGAATCCGATAGCATTTTTGGGATTTTAACATAGATTTCTGTGGTTGTGTCGTTAATGCTCACGCTGGGCTCTTGCTCTGAAATAACAACAATAGTATGAAATTGACTGGAAATTATCAGTATACACTCGAAGGGTTACGGGAAAGAACGATCAAGGTCAACTGTTTTAAATTTGTTAGTGCCATTTTTGAAATTTACTAACTTAAACAATTATGTTTTACAATAGTATGAGTAAAAAAAAATGTCTCTAAACCAAACATATTTAGAAAACCCAGAACAAATAATAAAACTATAATATAAGAATAATACAAGTAAATATAATAAAAATAGTAAAAAAAACACGGCTGCTGGCTACAGAAAGTATAACATTGTATTTATAAGTATTTTTAATAAATGTTTTTATGAAATATGTGCCGTTTATGTATTTATCCATATGGATACATGTATATTTCAGGAATGTACTCAATCAGACCATTCATTTGATACTAAACACGATATATTTATGTTAATGTATCGACATTTGGACATTTAGACAACTATTTAGTTTATCCGGTTAAGGTAACCTATGACACTCGGGCTAACATAACGATTCTAACAATACCACATACTTCTAAATCGGTTCAAGCGCGTAAAAGTTATATCTCGCTCGTGGAATAAATAATCGGAAAACATACATACATATATAAAACCTGAACACATTACACTCCTTTTTTGTTGGGCACAGGTGTATTAATAATATAAAGACGTGAGTTTTCAAAAACACATACATTTTGCTTAATTATACCACAGGAAAAAGCGAGAACGTGGACAATTCATTGGCCTTGATCAATATTTCCCCACAGTTCCTCCTCAGCGTCAACCGATGGCTCATCCAGGTAGCCTACTGTTGGATAGTGACGGGAAAGAACGATCAATATTCTTCGTCACCCGTGGATATTGATCGTTCTTTCTCGTCATACGTCTTCATTATAGGGCAGGTTATGACCTTGCTTTCGAAAACCGAGTCATGCTTCAATTCGTTTGGAAACAAGCCACCAGATTGCATTAGTATCTCATTGATCGTTCTTTCCCGTAACCATTCATTTGTATTTTGTGTTTTTACCTTCTGTTATTAGTTGAATGGAGTTGTTGGTGAGGTCATCTTTGCCGCTAATATTATCTAATTTCATTCCAACGTAATGATTATATCTATTATCTACCACAACTACGGCTATATTTGATTCTACTACTCTCGCTTGTAGTGTGTCATTCAACAGAGTTACCCTTCGCACGATTGTTTCTAGGTAAGTCAATATGTTTGTAGGAATATCAACATCCAAAATATTTAAAATGTTGCTTATTTGTGTGGTCGCTTCGATGAGGTTATTCATTTGCAAATCCGTTTTATTGGCTAATTCTTGGAGAGCTTGAACTGTTTCCATGATTTGTTCCTCGGGAGTCTGGAAAAAGAACAATTATTACGTAACTATTTAATTTTAAAAAAACGCTTTACGCATAGACTTACAGGCTCGACTGGTAAAATTGTAGTTCCAGGTGGAGCTTCAGTTGTATCTAGAATCTTAGTTGTAGATGCAGGCTCTATTGTCGTTATTGGTATCGGTGGCTTCGGGGGTTTAGGGGGTGGTTTCGACGAATTAAGTGGCTCTGATTCTGTTGTCTTGATTACGCAATTCTCGTTGTTGTTATACATTTCCCAATAAGCGCCGACGTTGTAGTCGCCACTGCATTTATAGCTGATGCACGAATTCTTAAACTCGTGGTAGCCACCTAATTTTATGACAAAGAAATGATTAGGTACACTGAAAAGTCGATTAATTTCACTGTGGTAGCGATGGATTAGCGACTAACCCAGATGCATTTGCGGAAGGGAATCGTTTTTCTCACAGAAATACGCTCGTCGCATGTACAGTATCGTTATACCCTTCCATTCTCCTTGAGGCAGCACATCTACAGTTCCGCCCAGGGTAACGTGCACCAATATTTGTCGTCTATCTTCATAAATTCTGAAATAAAAAAGTTATGATTTTCACCGTTAAAAGTTTCATTAAGAGTAATAATAGAGAATAACCTTTTCGTTTTAACTGAATAAATAATGTCGTCAGACATGAGCTGCATTCGATTCCTTTTCGTAGGTTTTTTATTAGTAGATGTTGTAGTCTCAGATCCAAAATTCTGGGCCATCATCTTCCTATAGTAAATGAACTCGTTCAATCGTTTTCCAATACTAATTTCTAACCCGGCCAAGTCTTTTTCGTCGTATTCATCGTCCAGCATCAACATAGTGGCGTATAACCTATCCAAACTAGACTTGTCTTTATAAAAGAGCTCCCTGTTTGATTCCTGCGGGCTATGAGTGATGGTGTTTATTGAAACACACCAGTAGTAGCCATCTTTCTCTGGTAATATAATAAAACTATTGGATTTCGGAATTTTAGTTATCTGCGCTCTGATTGGATAGTAGAACATAGAGTCGGTGAAGCACCAGAGGTTGTCCTGCGTCATTTTAGTGTTGTTGACATTCACAAGTAGCATTCCATTGCTGAAAAAAATATAAAAAGGTACTGAGTTCTTTCCGATTCGCGTGGATTGTTTATGAAATCGTGCGAGACGGTTTACGGCCTTGCTTATAAATTTATAGCGCGAGTTATGACATAAAAAACCCGCTATATGATTACCTTTCATATGCAACAACTATATTAGGCTTCGGCAATTGTAGGGAATGCTCACAGACGACGAAATAAAATATAGTCGATTCATTGACCAGTATCCATTTTTCGTTTCTCAGAGCTACGTATTTTTCCATGCTTTCAAGCGAGACGTCACTCGCGAAGCGCCAATCCATTTGATTAATCTAGAAAAATAAATTCAATTTTCAAATAATTTATTTCATGCATCTTTTTTAATACAAAATATATTTTTTTTTGGTGAAATCTGCATTACAACTGTCACTTGATACCTTATTGATTTTGCATCATAATTATTGCTATTGTATGATTTTGTACCATATGTATCCTTATTGATATTGTACCATAAGTACCTTTTCCATTGCATATCCATTGCTGTAATTCGACCAAAAAAATGACGTCATTCCTTGTCTGATTATACCCAGTGGTAATTCCCATTGCGTTGCTTGTTCAGCTATGAAAACTGGATGATTAGCGTAAATGTATCCTTTCTCTAACAGATAACCATTACTTTTCTTGCATTTGTCAGTTGCTTGTTTCCAAGTAGCCCTGACTGGAGCGTGTCTCAAGCTGGTATTGTTATTCGAAGGCAGCTGTACGCAAGTGGTATGCGGTGCGTCAAATTTGAGATATTCACTGGGACATACGTCATCGATCTTCGGTTCGTCTACATAAGCGTCGACTACGCAGAACCTGGCGTATTTATCGTTGCAGTCAACGCTGTTCAATTTCCTCGTTTCCATATTTAATACTGTGCACATCAACTTGCCATTATCGAAGTCCTCATCAATTTCCACGGAGTATTCTATGAGAGGAGTGCCCATTCGAGTGTCCCCGAGAGACCAGCTGATTAGCACGCCGTTCTCGTTAAGCCGCAGGAAGTCCGTCCATATCTTGAGCTCATCTCGTTTATACTCAGCGAAGTGCTTCCAAATAGAAGTGTCGTCCATGTTTCCATGGCAATTTATGTACTTCTCCCCATACGTCTCGGGGGCTTTTAATTTGTAGCACAGCGGGGTGGAGCTCTCACGTCTCACCAATTGAAAACCAATTGGACAGCCGGATAAAGCACCTTCGCAATATTTTATTAGAACTATAAACACAGCGAAGACGATAACGGTGTTGTGACGTCGTGTGAGCCAATTGGTCTTCGACGTGCGGCCCGGAAATGTGCTCGATTCGACCATCTGAAATGAAAATGAAAACACTCTTCATAAAAAAGTTCTAATCACGTATAAATACTGCATAACGTGCCTCGTCCAATTCAATACGAAAAATAAAGAACGAGAGAAATGATAAACAAGCTTCAATTCATTTCAATAAAAAATAAACTTGAACAACATTTATTACATCTCCAATGATACGAATAACTTATCATCAAATTTGCAATGCAAAATTTATGTAAAACAGAATTTCCTAATAAGTCGGCTAAAATGTTAATAATACTTAATACTTAATTAAATATAATTATTGTTTCCTCACAAAATCTGACATCATCTTACAGATTCAGTTTTTAGTCGATTAGTCATAGAGAATGTCAACAGCTTCGTCTAGCACAGAATACGAGTAGTATTCATTAACAGATGCGACATTATAAAAAAAATAATTTTATATTCATAAAAATGTAGAAACAAAATAAAAATACAAGGCAAAACTGAAAGTATAAAGATAGTAGGAAACCTGAAATTCAACAGTGCAACAAAATTACTGAAATATTAATATCGGAAAACACATGTTATATTCAATATTTGCATACTAAGCGATAATAGCCGCAAACTCTATAAGCTAATAATTGACAAAGGCTAAAAAAGATAGAGATAGATTACGTATCCTATTCGGAAAAGATAATAAGCGTGCCTTTGTTAATTCTGATAATGCGTGGAAATAAATAGACTCAACAAATAAATATGGATAATTGCAGTCTTGCACACTACACTACACAATACTGACCAATAGTATTCTTTTTACACGACTGGCTAACAAAAAAGGAGTGAAATGTGTTTAAAATTTATCTAAGTATGTTTTCCGTTTATTTGTTCTAACATAAGTTCTAAACGCTAGAACCGATTTAGAAGCGTGCAGTATTGTTAGAATCGTTATGTCATCCCGAGTGTCGTAACTTATCTGTCAAAATATTGAGTAAATATTTGTATAAATGTCCAAATGTCCAAATGTCAATAAAAATAACATAAATATATAGTGTTTAGTTTCAAATTCAAGGTCTGATTGAGTTCATTTTGGAAATATACATGTATTCAAAATAGTATTTCATAAAAAAAACTGTAATAAATAAATATCAATACAATAGTTCATATGCTGTAACGGTAGTCGCGTTTTTTTTATATAATTACTTGTTACACGACTGCCCAACAAAAAAGGAGTGCAATGTGTTCAGGGTCCATCTATGTATGATTTCCGTTTCTTTATTCCACCATAACTACTAAACGCTTGAACCAATTTAGAAGCGTGTGATATTGTTAGAAATCTTATGTCACCCCGAGTATCATAGGGTAACTTAACTGTCCGATTATCAAGTAAGTAGTTATTTAAATGTCCAAATGTCCAAATTTCAATAAACTAACATAAATATATCGTGTTTAGTTTAACATAATTTATAAACGCTAGAACCGATTTAGAAGCGTGTAGTATTGTTAGAATCGTTACGTGATCCCGAGTGTCATCCCTTAACTGTCAAAATATTGAGTAAATGGTTGTCTATATGTCCAAATGTCAATAAAAATAACATAAATATATAGTGTTTAGTTTCAAATGAAAAGTCTGGTTGAGTACGTTCCGAAAATATACATTTATCTATATGGATAAATACATAAACCACAAATATTTCATAAGAAACCGTAAAAAAATTATTATAAATACAATAGTTGCTCTTGAAACGACCGAGCCGATGCTCTTGAAACGACCATCGGCTACCCGATTCCGGGTAAACAGCCGGGCAAACGATGCCGTGGTCCGCGATAGATTCGGTTTACACCGCTTCGTAAGGGAGAGGACCGCGCAAGCGAACTCGTAACCAGTCTAGTGACCGGAGTAATCTGGTCGCAACTGGAAGTAAGGGCGTGAGTGTAAGCCCGCTGGGTAGCATACCTGGTTATCTCGCGTATAAGGCGTTGGCCTCTTACGGGTATGTGGCGGAGCTTGACGGTGGACTGTTTTGTTCTAAGTCTTCTGCGTTCACCTCACGGGAGATAGAACGTACATTTCGTTAAAACTTCCTGAGGTGACGGGTTCGCCTGTTGTAGTTGACAACTCTAGTTATTAGATTAGTCTCAATTATCTATTGTAAAATATAGATTTGTCTACGAGAAGTATTGCGACGACGTGTATCATTATTATTTTACGTAATAACTCGTTAGATTAGTTCGGTACGTAGTCTGTTGGTCGTGCAATAAATATTTATTGCTCATAATGTGGACGATAAACGTGTGAAGGTAGCAATTTATTCTAGTCAATCAGCGATAGTCGTGACATAGAAAGTACTACGTCGAGTGAACTTTAAATATAATTGCAATATGAGAATAGAAAAACAAACTAAAATAGATGGTTTAAATCAGTGATTCCCAAAGTGGTCTATATGGACCCTTCAGGGGTCGATTTCGCGTTGCAGGGGGTCCACATAAGCAAAGGAATAAATTGGGAGTCAACGTTAGCAGACTACATTAGGGCAGTTCATCATAAACAATAGGGTGTTCCGTAAATGTCGTAATCACACCTAAAACAGACTTTTTGTACATCACAGTATGTTAAACTTACATCAATCGCAATAAATAAACGCTCGCGTCACAAGCGTCATGAAAGCAAATCAACACTCAACTCAAATTGCATCACTCATCGATTGGGGAGGCCATCGCACGTGACTAACGAGAGAATGTGCGAGCGAGGTACCTTATGTGAATAAATTGCACTTCGACGGGTATCCGTGGGAGCGAGTAAGATGTAGGAGTAGGAGTAGGCGAGCGATGCTTCGTACTTAAAGGTCGTGGTCGCTTAAGAAATCAATGCGCACCGTGCAAAATTTAAGTATTTTTCATTAAAGCTACGAATACAAATTGTACATAATTTTAATTGTTTACAACAATCCAGTAATAGGCCAGCTGTCAAAAACACATTAAAAGTTAATAAGCAAAAGTTAATAAAAAAAACAGCAAGGGGTCTATGAGACTAAAAAGTTTAGACACCACTGGTTTAAATGAACACTCATCTCCTTTATCTCCAACTAAAATATTAAATTAAAGAACAGCAGAGAATAAATATTTTCTTTCTCGCCGCATTTTATATACAAAATAGCGAATTATCTTGGTAGAAAAAAAGCAATTGTGAATTTGGCAATAGCCACATGCCTTATAGCATTGATTATATATGGTATTAAATTGCGCAACCCTAAATAACGAGTTGGCAACCCTTCTGTGCCGCCGAAATGCAGGTAGCGCTGATAGAATTGGCGGCCAAACTAATTGCAATTTATTTAGTCTTCTATAATTAAATAATAATGACCCAGTGGCATAATGGTTAGGTCGCTTGATCTTACTTTGTAAAGTTCCGGGTTCTATTCCCGGTTGGGCTACCATTTTCCGCAGGGATAAAATTAACGGAATTGCATTTCAATTCAGTAAATCAAATGCATTAGCAAGACACACACTTACACACATGCTACACATAGTCATGCATATAAACACTTCATGGTTGGTTGAAAGAATTGTCGCATGACAATAAACCCGCCCATTGTGAAATTTCACAATAATGTATAAACAAACAAACAAACAAATAACGAACGGTTTTTTTTATAAAGGACTGATTGATAATAAAAATCCAATAATTTAACCAATGATAACATTCAATTATTAGTGTCATCTATCGTATTTTTTTTAATATATCCTGATTACATCACAGAAAAGAGACGGGGAAATAGAATGCCATCTAGTAGTCTATCTAAACGTAAAGTGCATAATTATTATGTATTTAAATCTTTATACCAAAATTTACAATTTTTTATAAATAATATTAGAATATTATGACTCAAAAATTCGTTTTTTATTATATTAATATTTTATACCGTTTAGACATATTTAGAGCGTGAACTACAGTGCTCCGCCATACTGTTATACCATGAAAATCGCCATATTGAACATAATAATCGATTTTAGGAACTATGTGTGCCATCTAAACGTTGCGTTTGGTAATAAAATACTGGTTTTCAAATCGTAGTACGTCGTAAGCAAATTAATATGCTGTATAATCAATGCTTATAGCAACAGACCTGTCCAAATAGGACCCCTTGGTACGTCCGAAACGCGATTTCCGCGAAACAGAGTCCGTGGAGGAACCGTAGGGCCGACACTTCGCCTCACGAGCACATCCGTATGTTCGCTTGCTGAACACCAGGCCGCCAGATGTCAGGAAGCCGTACCCGCGCAGCCTGCTTGATTAGCGGACCACCAGCGCGGGTACCGCAGAACACGTCAGTCTTACCACAGAAGATGCCATGTACCAACTCCCGTCTCAATCCTTCACGATAAGGTGCCTAAGCGCCTTACATTGAATCTTGCCGCAGGGCGCAAAGCCCTGCGACGCCCTATCCCGAAAGCCGTGCCAAAGGGGGCCGGCTCACGCGAAACATCACAAAATGTCACGTGCCCCTACCAGGGCTCGTCGACCGATATTCGATTCAATTCCAAATCCTACTACTATTATAAACGCGAAAGTTTGTAAGAATGTATGTATGGATGTTTGTTACTCTTTCACTCAAAAACTACTGAATGAATTTTGATGAAACTTTACAATAATATAGCTTACACATCAGAATAACACATAGGCTATAATTTATAAAGACATATAGTTTTCTTTCATCATTATCACAATTTTCCATCACCACGCGGGTGAAACCGCGGGGCGCAGCTAGTAAGTATATATAAATAACCACATGACTAAAAACCCAACAAAGTTCTTATCTCCTTTCATGGCCAATGTCAAAATTGCCGCAACAAAGAAGCTTTATGTATGGGAAAAAAATCCTGTCTAATTAGACACTTCAATAAGCACCCTTATCGCCCAATTAGTATATTTTTCAAATGAATTATCTTATCTATCGATAAAATACCGCAGGTTAGCATGGTTTAGTCGAAATTAGGCGTAGCGAATATGAACCAATTTCCTTTATTACTCATAAAGTCATTAATCAGATTGAGTACATCTACGGTATCTATTGTTTTATGATCTATGTAATATTATGGGTGTGCTTGATTTTTGCAGTCTTTTAATTGCACCTTTAATAATTTTAGATTTCATATCAATTAGAATTGATTATACAGTGGTATTAGCAAGCAATAAGTAATATACTGTGGTACATGTGCTATACCTATTATCAGCGATGCTCGCTTGTTGTGTCCTGTACACCACGATAATTATTTGGTTTTGGGCCCTAAACCTGTTATGCCACATTTAATAATTTAGATTTTTTTAGATTACGATATTATATATTTTCGATAACATACACAATATACAGGATGAGTTTTTAAATAGTGTCATCCTCAAAGTGGGTAAATCAGTCCGAGAAAATAAGCAACTTCTGATAAAAACAAAAAAAATAAAAAAAATAAAAAAAATGATTAAAAAAATATTTATGTTTTGTAAATTTATTTCTGATAAATAAAATTTTGACTAGCTTTGAGCGCGCTACGCCATCTAGCAGTAGGTAAGATATCGTGAATAATCAATAGTCGAGATTGTGTACCTACCGCTAGATGGCGCAATGCGCTAAACTCTTTTAATACTATTTTTCAAAACTATTTTTTTTTTTAAATTTAAAAAAATGAATGTTTTTTGTTTTTTTTCTAAAAAAACATTAAAAGTTGCTTATTTGCTGATTCGCTCACTTTACGGATGTCACTAATTAAAAACTCACCCTGTATTATCACTCAAAATATTAGGATAACGATAATAGACATTTTTTATTTAATATTATTTAGGAAATATACAACTGTTTCAATAAATTAGATACAAAATTATTAAATTTCAAGAACAAAGGTAATAACATGTTACCACTTAAAATACATGTTTCAACTTATTAATATAGTTAAATTGTTTTTTTTAATAAATATGTATATTTGATTTAATTTTCAACAAATTATCAAATTTATCGATCGGCTTTTCAATAATTAAACCGTTGCATGCAATAGTGACCAATACCAGCACTGACATAAGCCATGGTTTGCGAGATTTCAACATTTTAACTGTCAATTCTACGTGGTGTTCTAAATATTAATATAGGCTTACATTTGTATCAAAAACTTTTGTATACAAAATAAATAATTACATAATTAAAATTAAATTAAATATACAACTAGCTCAAGTGTTAGCCCTCCAACCGCGGACGATTTTCCGATCGATTTTGGTCTCTATTCTACGATACATGTCGTAAATTGTCCGTTCCCGCTAGCCCTGCGACTCGAGAACGTGGAAAATACGACTCTCGATGTTGCAGAGCAACAGAAAAAGATTCAACGGGGAAATAGCGGAAATACAGAAATTATATGCAACGCGATAATAGCGTACAGAATCGTATGGAAAGAGCTGAACGCTCAGTGAGCGTCTTCCGCGGTTGGAGGGTTAAATCGTCAGATTTTATTATTATTAACTAGCTGACCCGGCGAACTCGCCTAACAGTCAATGAATATCGTGTTACAGATCAGCTGAACTTAATTTATGATTTCATGGAAGTATTACAATGAATACAAAATAAATAAAATAAATATTAATTTCACTAGTTTATTAAGATAATAACACAAAAAGAAATATAAAAGTACAAAAATTAAGTATATCAATCGCGTGTCAGCAAGACATGATTAAATTAAACTATTTACATATTGTGCAGCATGGGATGCACTCGGTTTAATTCTCTTCATTAAAGCCCCTTGTGATATACGACATTTTTTGTTTTTTATCAGGCGCAAGAACAAATAAAGCGGATGATTTGCCTACACGTGAACATGCCAGGTACAACTGACCATGAGAAAAACACGGATTTATATTTTGTATGGGAAAATGTTTTTCTTTTATTTTAATTTTTCGTAAATTTTCCAATTTTTGTGTTTAATAGTTATTCTGCTATTCGGAACGGAGACAAATACATCAAATCGAAAACCATGAAAATCGGTCCAGCCGTTCTCGAGTTATAAAGGTTCGAACAAACCCGACTTTGTTTTATATATATATAGATAATACACTTTTCATATCACAGTCTTTCTAATATGAGTAATCAACGATAAAAGTAGTATAGTTATATCTATATTATAGATATTGTTTCCGACGTTATCATACAATAGTCGCGGCACCGCGACGTCGCTTTAAAATAGTTGGTGTTATATTCCATTAATATCTATAAAGAATGTTAAAATCTGCCGCTATCTGTGACGTTATTCGCGCATGTTTGACTATTATAAATTTACCGTCTCATTCTCCAAAACAAACAAAGATAGACTTTTGACAAGAGTAAATTTACGTACCCAATTATGAAAAATTAATATATATTTAATATTAATACAGTGAGCGCTGCGATAACAAAGCAATTTCTGGTAAATATATTTTTTAATATATTTTTAATGAGAGTATGATAGACTGCTTTCGCATATGACGTAGCCAACCTGTGCATATATTGGTACAACTTTGCTGCAAAACATTTAGCGGTATTTTTTTCTAAGTATTTCTTTAAAAAATACGCAAACAAGCAATGGTGTCATATTAATTTCATTGTTGCTCGCCAACGAGTGCATATAATGAAAGATATATCAATGTTCATATAGATACTTTCCTTGAAAAACTTTTCACCCTTCGTATTTGTGTTCTTACTTGCGGACTTGTTAACGCGTAATAATGCAAATAAATACAACTCACTTGAATGGTTAGCATTTTCCAAAGGGATAATATCAATATTTACTCAAAGAGCGTATGAGTAGAAATAAAGTAGAAATATACATGCATAACACAGCCAGATGTCAAAACAGAGAATTGAAAATAGCATAGTGTCATCATCGGAAAAGTCAATTATTTGAAGTAAAGAAGAATGGTGTTTAGAAATACCTATGCACTGTGTTCCCGCGTAGAACACGATATTTGAATAAAAATTAATACAAATCCTCTCTTATTCCAGAAGGAATAATTTATATCATCTATGAGAAAATGTTAACGAAATGATAATTGAAAGAATCCACACCTCTAAGTAATAATAAAGTATATTTTGCAATTCAAATAGTAACCATAATTGAAAGACAAGATCTCAGGAATATTTTTTTTGTTACCCTAGCTCTAGTCATTCTTTATGTGTACCCTCAATATATGTAACCTCTATAGTTCAAAATGTTTTATGAGGGTGAATTAAGGGTGGGTAGGGCTAAAAAAAATATCCTTCAAGTTCCTGCCTAAAAATTACTCCACAAAATACTACCGCGTCATAATCTTCAAATTTTCACCCATCCAAATATATGTTTAATATTGGAAATATATAGAAATCACTAGGGCCAATGTACGGTGATAATAATGTATTTTAAAGCCAGTCTCTTCAATGGCAACCAACGCAACTCTGGTGAAACAAAACAATTATAGCAAGTTTGTCTCTTCGTTTTTCACGTATTTCGTTTCGCATTTTTTGTCTTGTTCAGCATACACAGCCCCCGTTAAAGTAGTCCCATGACTAGGATATTTAATCATCACGATTCATGTCCCAGATCTTACGGGAGAGCCCATGATCTTACGTGCGAATGGAATGGCCTAGAATTTGCAGGAGTTGGATATGATGGTCGTTTGAAGGTCATAGATTATTGTTTTATTTCAGGATTGTAATGGTGAAACCATATTTCGCCCATTGTCATGAATCGCGCCAATAAACTGTTAGGATCGTGTTCTAACGAATGCAAAGATCGTTGCGAAATCTTCTGTCTAGTTTTTTCTCCGCGTCCTTAGGCAGCGTGCGGATACCTTCTAGATACCCAGCGTGCGAATACCCTTTTCATCCCTAGGTGTTCATGTAAAATACTTAATGCGCTACCTATGGAATTATTCACTTTTTCAGTAACAAGTAAATATATTAAAAAGAATAAATAACACGATTTCCGTTACATAAACTGAACTATGGTTTTTTTTAATATCTGCGACATGTATTTATTAATATACTCGTAGATACATGAATATTTCCGAAATGTACTGAATCAGACCTTCCATTTGACGCTAAACATTATATATTTATAGTAATGTATTGTCATTTGGATATTTAGACAACTATTCACTCGACATTTGGACAGTTAAGGTACCATACGACACTCGGGCTGACATAAATATTCTAACAATACCACACACTTTTAAATCGGTTCAAGCGTTTAGAAGTTATGATGGAATAAAGAAACGGAAAACAAACATAGACGAACCCTGAACACATTCCACCCCTTTTTTGTTGGGCAAGCGTGTAATAAAAGAACCATGACACGAAGATATGCAAAGACAATTTATCCGTCGAAGTGCGACCCGAGCGAGGGTCATAGTTATTTGAAGTTCTGCCACGCCTAAACTCAGCACACTAACGTGCAACCATAAAATATGGGTGAGCATCAACCCTTAATGTATCTGATAAGTCTTGAAATACTCACTCCGTACACTTTTTGAAAAGTAAAAGTATTTAATTACCTCGCGAAATTCCATTTTTGCCAAAACGCTTCGAAAAGATGCAAATGAGTGATTTTAATTTAAAAAAAAGCAAAAGAAAATCAGTTTTATATTAAATTAATATCAGACTTATTATCTGTGACCGCAAGTATTTATTTTTATATGGTTCCAAAGAGTTTGTCATTCATTATCACTTTTTTTGAACCCTATCATTCTATTCTACACGACCTGAAAGAATCGAAGTAACTAGAAATGTTTACCACTTTGAAGCTACCATTTTAAAGTTTTTGCAGCTTATTCTTACACAGGTATGTCTAAATGTCCATACACACAGACGCCGTCCGTAATAGATATTATAATAATAATTTTTTAAAAACTCTTTATTCTTACGAAAAGGCGAGCTTATTGCCTGCAGTCAATATTTTAGAGCTAACCTATACTATTGAATGAACATTATTTGCGAGTAAACTACAACACTTAACCTATATAAAGAGTATGACAAATTAAATAAAAGAGGATAGAATGAAATATATACTTTACTCTTTGTGGGCATAGGTTTGCCACATCAAAATCATCTAACACCTATAAGGACGCTAAAGTTTAAAAAGGAGGGAATGGGAGGGGAGAGGGAATTTATCTGGAAGATTTCAAATGCTCTCTGAGTCTGTTTTTAAAAGTTGTTATGCTTGGTGCGGTTCTCACATTTTTCGGCAAAGCATTCCAAAAATGGGCTCCATGCACGGTGAAAGGGAATGAGAAGAAGTCACTGGTGTGACTAGGGATAGAGAGTAGCAGGTTGTCTTTTGATCTCAGAGGGCATCCATGAGCCGATAGTGCAGTAAATCTGCCGGTAAGATAATTGGGAGCGACGCCATCCAAGATCTTGAAAAGCATACAGAGAACTCGCATGTCTCTTTTCTCCCGGGTCGACAGCCAGTGAAGCTTCACTCTGTACTCCGTGATGTGGTCAAATTTTCTGAGGCCATGGATATACCGAATGCAAACATTTTGGAGATGCTCAACTTTGGTTGATAACTCCTCTGTGAGGTCGAGAAATGCGACATCTCCATAATCCAGAAGGGGGAGAAGAGCAGACAATCGTAATCTTGCTCTCCTCCGGGAGGATATATTTAAGAGTTTGAGTCGCATTTCTCGAATATGTGGCCGCCATGACAGGTTGTCATCCATATGGACACCAAGGTTTTTAACCACGAAACTGAAAGTGACCTCATCCGCACCGATGCAGATCTTCAGGACTTCATTTTATCCTGCAGTCTGGTCACAGATGCGAAGTCGCTTACGCGGCCTGTACCTGATGATAGCGGCAATTCAGTTCAAATTTATAGCGGACTTTGTCGCCCTTTGCCCGTCAATATCACACGGGATTGGGTGACCAACGGATCGTTTTAAAGGTAGCTGACATCAGGTCAACAACCACCCCCGCTGCTTAGGAAACGTACTCCCCCCCCTCCCGGTTATTCGCCGGAGTGCACAGTCGATTGGTAAAAGTTAAACGATGCTCAAACCGCCCAGTATCGCCCGAGTTTTTCCCTCAGATTGAAACAACCGATGCCACGTATTTACGACACAGACGTGGTAGGGTCTTTTTCAGTTTAATCTCTCTAAGGAGACTACCAGATGGGAGTTGAAGCGTGAGTTGATCCGAACTAAGATAAGATTAACAAACAAGTAATAAATCCCAAGCTGCACGGAATCGTACGATTCCTCTTGAATCTAATATGCAAGAGTCGGTTAGATTAATTAGTAAACCATGTTGATTAGACCAAGAGGAGACTTTTTCAAAATCTCAGTTTATTCGACTCTCGGCAAAATCAGGTTGTTCAAGATTTATGTGGAGCATAAGCTGAGTGTCACCTACATTCAAATAATATAAACAGTAAACAAAAACAAGACGGGGACAAAAATGGGTCAAAAACGGAATACCAATAAAATAATGAAGGTGCTTAAGTTCCTATTTTTAGCACCAGATTAATTTAAGCGAGAAACGGAATAGTGGAGACGAAAGCCGGACTGAAATAGAGATATTTTATTGTTTGTAGTGAAGAATGAAAGAATTTGGGTGTACATAACTCGTCTTGTAGTCGTCTCGCTCTTTATTTGTCACATATATTTTTTTGTGACAATATCGTTAATTGGAAAAAAACAATTCGTCTAAACTCAAACGCTTTACAGAATAGCAACAAATGATTTCCTCGTTCCGGAAGAAAATTATTAGAAAGTAAATAAAAACTGCCCATTTAAAATAATCTCTGTCATTTGCCATCGATTTGAAAGATTGCACATCTCGTAACTACTTAATGCAAATAGGAATCGTAAAACTTTTAATTTCGTCGTTATTTGTCGAGATGCGATGGACACACGCTATTCGGCGAATGGCGGGAGTGCCGCTTTACTGCTCACGAAATCTTTTATTCATGTTGACGGACCCCGATTACACCCATTCTTGTTAGTTCTTTAATTAATTAAGTTGGGTTTAATGCGTTTAAACGGTTTTTTTTTGCTTTCAAGGAAAGTGGGACGGGTCTCGAAATAGCTGTATTTCGAACATTCTCTGAGGGAGCTACAAGTAGTTGCCGAATTCCAAACTGGCGTCTTTGGGATTAGGTTCGCCCTGCATTAGTGACGTCGGTATTGACCATTTTGCACCTGTTCGTCGTACCTGCGCATGATTTGAACTAGAGCATATGCCTTTTCATAACGGGATAATTACTATGAATGAAGCTATTGATTTAGTTCGTTGGCTGGTCCAAACCAGGATAAAGAACTCTTTATGAAGTGAATTGAGCGAAAAATTAATTGCGCGGTACCCTAACATCGCCGGTGACAGTACAACCAATCACCAGTGTCTCAATCGTATCCGTACCCAGGTATATGAACTTTCGAAACGTGTTAACTCCAATGCAATTAAAATAAGCGTACAGTATAAGCAGTGACCCCTTCGTCCGGGCTTGGCATGGATTGCAAAGCTTTTTTCCAGTAAATGTTAAGCTGACTACATTTGAAAGTCTACTACTCCCTTTATTCGACTACACAAACGTCGCTTATTTAGACAACAATAAAGCACGCCTCGATAAGTTAAAGCGACTGCAGGATGTTTGCAAACGATATCTTTTCGACATACATAAATGTGCCTATGTTTTCGATGTTTATTTGTTTATTTTAGATTGATTTTTTGGATGTTTAATTTTTAATTATGAAATTTGGGCCCATTGAGCCGAATTTACTCTATTCCACTAAGGAAAGGATTTCAGAAGCTATTGAAATATTCAATCCTTATATATTCGGGGTGTTAAAATTTCACCCGAAATATCTGATGTACTTAAATATACAAACGGTTGTCTGTAAGATATCGCGATAAGTCCGCCATTTGTGCATAAATTTTCTTTTCTATAAAACCAGTGTAATATTCATTAAGTTTTGTTTTTATAGCACAATAAAGTTATTCTATTCTATTCTATTCTATACAAACAAACCACTGGCCGAAATGGGCGGTTGAAGTTTTTGCGAGTTAAACATGTACATGTGAAATTGAATAGGATATGATATCTAAATGCTGGTGATATACTCACCGAAAGGAAGATTTGTCAAAAACCAACCCTTAGGGTAAAAGTGGGATAGTTGCCCCAGGAGCTGTGGTCAAACTTTATTTTTACACAGGCGACAAGTGCAATCTTCGCGGTTGCCGCTCAAACACATTAGTGGGGCAGGGGGTTGTACTTTGCTTATAAGTATCTGATAGCTGCGAAGATCCGTATCATGTTTGCCTAATTTTGAAGTATAGAGCGTCTATCCTTCTGGGGCAATTATCCCACTTTTACCCTATTTGGGGCTGGGATTTTTATTCAAAATTACAAGTCACTCACTTATTTATTATCCTACAGCCAAAACCTAACATTTTTCAATCTCGAGGCAGTGAAATTGGATATTACATATGTTTTTAAATTTAACGCATATTTCCGATATGGAAAAGAAGATCTCGAAATTCGAGTGAAATTCCCACCTCAGAAAATAGTCGATCGGTCTCTGAGGGTTTGTCGAAAACTATCTAGATAAAACGGGAACTGTTTTTTTAGGTAAAAGAATGGGTTTATTAACGTAAACAGACTTTTCTCCCTTAGGATAGCCTTTTATAGATTTCGAGAAATTCAAACATTATATCATTCAAGAGTATAATCGAGGGTTTAAATTTGAACGATATATCTAATATATACATGATGAGTTTTGATTAACCGGCATCCTTAAAGGGGGTGAATCAGTATGAGCAAATAACCATTTATTGATGAAATTTTATTGTATATAAATAAAATATAATATTTTTTTTTTCAAAACATTTTTTTTTTAATATTATAAAAAGCTTTGAGGACGATGCGCCATCTAGCGGTAGGTAAAACATCACTAATATTGTTTATTAACGGCATTTTATCAACCGCTAGATGGCACAGTGCGCTCACATGCTTGTCAAATTTCTATGTAACAGTCAAGTTTTTGTTTTAATGTTTATTTTGTTTTTGTTTTCGAAAACCTATTTTATAACTCGCGGATGTAAGCAACTTTAATAAAGGTTTTCGTAAAATCATACTGATTCACCCATTTAAAGGACGCCGGTGAATTAAAACTTACCCTGTATATAAAAACACTTTTTGAAATAAAAAGTGTGTCTCCTTAAAAATACGCGCCTTCCGGCGTTATCGAGGTTTTGGCGAAGATCCGCTCTTAGCTGACCGAAACGGTTGATTAAAATTGTAGCGATTAAAAGGTGTATCTGCGAAATTTAATAGCATAGGAACTCGAAATTTTGCTGATATACTCCCATAATGAAATAAGCATGAGCCGTATCTGAGCATGTACTGAAAATCAAGTAATTTTTGGGGGTATTTTTTATTATTTGAAATTCTGACATTACCATAATAATAACTCATCATCGGCGATGATAGGAATAATTTTAAAAAGTTGCAATGTTTCCATTATTGCGTGTAATGTAATCACATAATCGCTATTAGAATTTGGCCTAAACAAAAATTGCGTTTCATCAAATGCAGTTACATAGTAGCGTTTCAATGGCGAATTCCAATATTTTCATAGCTTGTCTATAGTTTTAAACTTCATTGTTTGTTGAACTTAATTTCCTGTTCTTTATTTTTTATAAGGCGCTTATTCCATGAGATTTAAAGTTTCAAAATTGCAAAACGTGTGCGAAATTTATGACGTAACAATGCATGCACTTTGGTTACTGAATTGGATTCTTACAACTCAGCTGATGCAGTTGAGCGGTGTCGACTACAACGGGCGAAACTGTCACCCCAGGCTGGTATAACGATATATGATCGTTCTTTTAGTCGTGGGATGAGCGTAGAAAACTTAGACAATGACAATCCACTATCTAGCTCTGCCAACTAGCCAGCGAGAGACCAACCCTTATCGCCCGGCACCGGGTAGTTAGCCCAGCGGGGAGACGAAGCGCCCTCGGCACCAGTTGTAGGTAGATTTCTCCGACTTCCCGACTGGTTACGGGTTTGAGGTCGCTTACGCGGTGCTCTCGTTAACGTAGCGGTGATTCAATGTCTACCGAATCTATCGCGGACCACGGCGGCATCATTTGCCCTGCTGTTCACCCGGTATCGGGTAGCCGATTTGTCGTTTCAAGAACGGTTACCCTAAGGTTAACAACCGCCTTCACGGTTTTGTTTCCTATAGATCGGAAACAAAGCCGATTTTAGACTCCCCCGGTTATCAGTCGGATTGCACAGTCGATTGGCTGATTCCGCACGGTGCGCAAACTGCCCAGGAGCGTCCGAAGGACGATTCCCAGGGGAACTGGCCCGCAGGCACAGAGTCCTATCCGGGTTCGCACTACCGCGGGGAGGCTACCGGATGGGTGCTGACCTATGAGTTGGGCCGACCCTAACACATGGGTTATAACGGCTTAACTGCACGAGTCCATCAGCTACCAGCTAATGATACAGATGAACTCTCCCTCGAGAGTCATCATTATTTTCCCTTTTTATCTAGCCCTAAATTAAAAATAATTTTAGCTATCATTGGCCGATGCCGATGAAGATTTTCTTATTAGTTTTCGTATTTTGTATTTGATTTAATATATAGATATAATATTGTTAGATTTGAATAAAGACGATTTAGTCGAATCATATCAGGTGTTAAGGCATTTAGCGATAGGTTTGAAAACAAACGAGGTTTTAATGACAAATACTCCAGCGTACATTTCCTCTAATTTCAATATAATAGGCATTTCGTTTTGTAGGATTTGGTGTGTAATATAAGTAAAATATGTGTAGGAAGAGTTATACCCTATAAGGTATTAATTACTAATAATGAGAGATCATTATATAAAGACTGCATAAAAACAAGATGGATCGATCGATATGAAGGCGTATTTGGTAGTAAGCTAGATAAGTATGTGAAGAAAGCACGTAAACAGGTAATGCCATTTAATGCCACATATCACAGCAACCTAGAAAACATGACAGACAAATATAACACGATAAAGGTTGTCAAATTACCTCAAATGAAAAGTCTCGTAGACCTCATAGAATACAAAGATAATAGCGATAGCGACACAATATAATGAGGCTGACACACTTTTAAGTTGATACCGTATTATTTTCAAACAAAGACGTATAATTTTCCTATTTTATCTCAACATGTCGAAGATCAAAATAAAATCATTTGATCGTTTGAACCGTTCTAAGAGTACGTCATCGTGTCAGTTTCATTGCCTGTGCATTCGAGTTTGTCGGTCATTAAATAGGTATTAAATCTTTAATCGCTCTGGTATCCAAATTTGCTTCAATGAGTTGTACATTTTATTTATCTCGATGATATATTTTAAGGTGGATGGAGCTGAATGGAATATGAAAACATATTTAAAAACATATAGTACATGAAGTACATATACATAGAGTATATGAACATGAAGAAAATTTTTTATTAATTAATTCGTGGTGTAAATAAAATTGTTTTCATATCAAATTGTTATCAATTCTGTGTTTCTATGCCATATATGCTATTGTGCGTTTTTACTTATTTCATGAACATTTTTACACGACCGCCCAATAAAATAAGAAGTGTAATGTGTTCAGGGGTTATCTATGTATGTTTTCCGTGTCTTTATTCTACCGTAACTTCTAAACCCTTAAACTGATTCAGAAGTGTGTCATATTGTTAGAACCGTTATGTCATCCCGAGTGTCATAAAGTACCTTAACTATCCAAATATCAAGTAAGTAATTGTCTACATGTTCAAATGTTAATAAATTACCATAAATATATCGCGTTTAATGTCAAATGAATGGTGTGATTGTGTACATTCTGAAAATGTACATCTGTCTATATAGATAAATACATAAATAAATAAAATACAAACAGAGCTGCCATGGAATTCACCGACCGGAGTCGGTCGGGCCCATCATAATACTATTTTTTACACTCTGGGGGGTGAGCAGTGGATTCCGGACTAACGACCGGCTGTGATAGGTTTAGGACAGCTGTCTTGCCACATGTAAGCGTTCACCTTAACACCCATTCACTCCCCCTTCGAAGCGATAGAATTTGAGATGCGCAAATCACGGGTTTAGAATTTTTTTCTAGGAAAGAGTTGATTATTATTCTGGAAAGGCCAAGATCTTTAAAGATTTAATAAAAAACCCTAATGAAAATAATTATAAATACAATAGTTTACTTTCTGTACGGGCAGTCGTGTTTTTTATTCTTTTTAATATATTTACTTGTTTACTTGCTGTTTTAATATATTATATGCAATATAAAATATTTAAATTCATTTTCCAAAAATAATCGCATATTTAATTACATAAAGTCCTAACGTAAACCAGAATTTATTCTCGGAACACATATGCAACTACTGGCTAAATTTTCATAGCAATCGCGCAAATTGTCGCAAATATTTGTATATGTTATCATTCTCACCTTGTATGGTACCGTTGTCTCATTCCAGGTGGTTAAAATATTCATGAGCTCCACATATCCATGTAATTAAAATCAAACGAAATAACACTATTTTCACTCGACCACCTTTCACAGTTTGCACTAATTCACGTAACTGTTTCACGCGGTGCACTCATGTTTAGTTTGGGTAATCTGCCGATCTTAAATTGCATAAAAAATACTGACGAAGGGGAACGAGGTGACGAAACCCTTAATGACCCGGTTTCGTAGACACGAAGATAAATTGTTCATTAAGACAGCTCGGTGATTGCTTCTAAATACGGCAATTACCGTAATTAGGCAGGTATATTTTTTACGTCGTCACTCGCGTTTAATGATGAGTCACTGATTGCGCACTCTATGTGATTTATTAGATGCAAGAGAGATGTTTCAAAGGTCCTCGCGATGGGTCAGCGGAGATCGCGCCGTGCGATCCGGACTGTTGCTTAGTATCTTAGGCGAGCGACTAAGCGCGGGCGGTGCGGTGCGCAGCTCGGCGTACGGTCTACAAATGACTGAGCGGCGCCGACTATGGAAAGAAACGCGTCGGTAACTCGTAAGCTTGTGACACCATGCGACAAAACGAAGAGCACTTTCGTGCTAGACAATCTAGCTAATTCCTTAATTAATTTGATTCAAAACCCTACTCGCGCAATTTGACTCAATAAAGGCAACGATTAACCTGGCGCCAAGGGTGTTTTGTTATATATTATGTTTTATATCCTCTTCCAGCACGCATAGTGTGTTTGACTTTTTTTTTTAAACTATTGTATCACCTTATGAACTTCTCTAAAACAAACTTAGTTACTAAAATCGAAAGATTTTAAGAATATAACATGCCTTCCACATAAAAATAAATGTAAAATAAAAATATCTGTCGCCATTGAAACCGTCAGAGATGATATAAGAACTTAGAGAATTATATCGGATTTTATCACACAGGAAATTACAACATAACTTCCGACTTTCATTGCGGAGATATATATAATAATCGAAATGGCTTATTTAATCAAATAGGGTATTAAATCAAATGAGGTTATTAACCCCTTGCAAGACCTCAACTACGATTAAATCGCTAATAACTAGTTCAAGTTTTTAGTAAAGATGTCCAATCCAATTATAAAAATATAGTACTTTAATGAGCTATGCCTGTTTAATTATTAATTAATTAAGTATGTATATTTTATCTTTATCTCAGCAGTTGTAAATTCATACCATAGATGCTGTTAATATCTCACAGCTAAGTGCTGACAGCAAACAATGCCTAAACATGGGTTGAAAATATTACATTATTTAACATATATTATAATTAAAACATGTAGAAAGGTTTGACGGTAACATATAAACTGCCAAAAGTTACTCAGTCGAAATAATAATTTACCAAGTTCAAAAAATCACTGGATTGGTTGAATTTAATTTTGTCACATCGGTTTTGAAATGTCAATAAAAAGAATTTTATTTAACGAATCTTTGGAAACATTAAATGAACATGGTGTATGATTATTTATTGAGTAATTAGTCTCGATTATTACTCTGAGATGCATTCACAAAGAATAATCTGATGAATATTACTTAAAATAGAATAACTTTTTCGTGCTAAAAGAACACAACATTACATAGTGAAGATTACACTGCTTTAGAAAAAACTATGTATGCACAAATTGCTAAATTATCGCTATAGTCAACTATTTATATCATTACTTAAATATCTTACGTTATCAGTTACGCGCTTATCTCCTTATATATGGGTGTAAATAGAAAATCACATCGCAACTCCAAAATTGCGATGGGATGTTATTGTAATTATATATACCAATATGTAATTAAATTTATACCAATATGTAATTAAATTAGTTCATGAACGATGAAAAGTGTGGAACATTAATAGTCGCAGACACGATGGTACCAAGTAGGTACATACGATGTATCAAACGTGGGATACTACATAATACTACGGGCTGATGTTGGTTTTTTTGTGTTATGGACAAGTGCGCGAACGCTTTTATTTACTCACTCGTAAATAATATTTACAACGCATGATGGATTGGGGTTGAGGTTAGGTAAGACGGTAGTAATTGTCATCACTGACTAAATCCATATTGCCTCTTATGTATGCGTAGGATCTTTGATCTTGGATACTTATGTGGAAGTTTATTTATAATTTGCACAGCCCAACGGAAAAAATCAACAGTAGGAGGATATTAGTTTTTAGCATTTGCAATATTTGAGGTACGAGTACTTACATATGCCACCCTAACTCAGCACTACAACAACTGGAAAATTACTCGCACTAGGTTAACGAGACTCAACTACAAATACTTCAAATTATGTCGACTCAGCTGTTTATCCAGTGATGCATCACCACAAATCTACGTACTCATCTTAATTTTAAGTTTTGCTTTGTTTTTTTCATTGACATTGGTCAGATTTTATAGCTACCTTATATATTGACAGTTGAGAACCTTGGCATTTAATGCTCGTTTTTGCATTTTTAGTATATTTTTTATAATAAAAAAACGGGTTACTATTGTAATCGATGATGTTTTTTTTTACTGTAATTCTAAATTATTTAATTTCCTGGCCGACCAACGGGTAGGGAAAGTATTGTGAACGTGGACATATTTTTTTCGAAAAGAAGACGGAAAATATTCATTTTGATCCCCCCCCCTCCCGCAGGACTTGAAGTCTGTATGTGTATCTGTATGTGTCTGTGTGTGTCTGTGTGTGTCTGTGTGTGTATTCCTCCACGATATCGTCCGAACGCTTCATCCGATTGAGCTGAAATTTGACATGCAGGCACCATTTGATCATGGCATGATTTAAAAAGATTGTGGCTGAAGTCGGTTCAACAGTGGGCGCGCCCGTCATACTTCAAACTTGAAATTATGTAGGTACACAGATGCGTCGTTGGGTCGAAATCGAATTTTGGTTGGAATATATCTTATACAAGGGACCCAAATAATTTTAAATTTCTGCAGTATGAAAATACTAAATCATATTGGAAAATAGCCATTTTAATACTACGTAAATACTACGACAATACTATGAATATACTACATTTGCGATCATAATTACTAGACACAATTACTATTAGGGGAGAGGGTGAGTTGGCAGGGGAGCGTTGGGTGTTAAGGGGTTTGGGGGGGGGGGTTGTTTGCTGGCCGAGAAAGCTTGAGGTGATAAAACCGTTTTTTTTAAACATCGCTTTAAAAAATCTTTTCTGAAGTTTCTACATCTTAGCAGATATTTGCAGTCGTTTCGACTGCAAATTACTGCTAATATAGGAACAACCAATTTCTCAAAATCTTCAAGTCAAGGTCCCCATCCAAGTTCTTGCAAAATCACGGCCGGTTTGAGCTGAACACAACTTAAAATGCATTAACTATGTATAATCGTGAATTCCATTGTCTTCCGCGCCTTTTGTTCGCAACCGTCCGTTCTCAGCGGTCTTCGAGAAATTAACCCAAGACCCACATATATGTTTTTCTGTTTCTTATATTATGGGAATCAGATTGCACAATGTTTAATGGGGATAGGGATTCAAATGATAATGCGTAATAGAGATAAACCATCGTGACTGAGTCGTGAATCTGTTTATTATATTGCTATGTCTAATGTAAACTAATTGATATGTTATCGTTATAATAATGAAGATATTTAACGGTTTATTCTGAGAGATCATAAAATTACGGAATAGGTGAAAGCTATTGATAATTTAAATTAATGTTGAGTTTAATAGTCCATAAATCGAAGCCATTACGTAATAATCAAATTATAATCACACAGCAATTAACAATATATTTTCTACCTTGCCGTGTTTTTTCCTCTACAACTTTTCCGCTTCTGTAATAATCAGCTGCTTAGGTATATTATGACCGGAGGGTAAATCAGGGTTCCACCTGTCACAACACTGAGAAAACTTCAAATAAGCCTTCGATGTGTCGATTTATGCCCCGGAGGATGATCATTTGTTTAATATTTAAATTGTCAGACAAAAGATATTCGCGCTGTATAGATATATTTCCTGCTCATGCTGACGCAGCTGTGTGTCACAGACCTAGCAAGGATGAGATGAGATAAAATGCATGTTTCTTTCACACGTTTTTACATTTCTAAGATAACATGCTCTTAAATACGCTTCGAATAAATCTATATATTAATTTGAAACGTCTTTTTTTCCTGTATCGGCCATATTGAGAGAACGGCTATGTGTAAAGATTTGGATGAGGTGTCTAAAAAAAGCCTTCGGTCTCTAGATGTGTCATCAAAAGAGAAAAATAGAAAAAGTCATCAAAAGAGAAAAATGATTTTTTTAAACATATTTTTCCTGTAACCGCCATATTGAGAGAACGGCTAAATGTAAACATTTTGGTTGAGGTGTCTAAAAAAAGCTTTCGGTCTCTAAATGTGTCATCAAAAGAGAAAAATAGAAAAAGTCATCAAAAGAGAAAAGGATTTTTTTTATATATTTTTCCTGTAACCGCCATATTGAGAGAACGGCTAGATGTAAACATTTTGGTTGAGGTGTCTAAAAAAACAATTTGTCCGTACATCAAATGAGAAAAATAAGAAAGTCACCAAAAGAGAAATATAAAAAAGTATAGTGCCATCTGCTGTATTTCCGCGAAGGGGATTGGCGGGGGGGGGGGGGATGGTGAGGGGAGGTGGTGAAGGGTGGGTATTACAGGTATTACATTACGCTTTCCTATTATTTATATTTATAAAATGCAAGTCAGCCTACATGTGTGTTAATAACTCGAGAAGCGTTGATTTCGATCAGATGCTTTCCTATGTGAAGTTTACATATACGCATTGGTAACAAGATGTTAGCGGTCTGTGGCGACCAAGTTGTTTTGACGGCGTCTGTCAAATCTTTTGTTTATTATTCAGTCGCTGATGCCAAATCACCATGGCAAGTTACACGATTGAGCAGCACGTTAAAACTTTATTATCGAAATAAGTGTTCGTTAGTGCATGGTTATCTCTTGCGGAGGTGACCTGAGGTGCTATTTGAGCCCGCTAGACTTCTTTGTGGAGTTTCTGAAATCGCATGTCTATGAGGCAGGTCCACCGAAGCTCTTAAAGTCAACATAGCCCAGGCCATCGCTCAAATTCAGCCGGCTCTATGCGGCAGAATCATTAAAAAATTAAACCTCTCGGATCCTTGCCATCGTGCGAAGCCACTGATATTTTATGGAGGAATACACACAGCTAGACACACAGCCAAACAAACAGACACACAGACAGACTTCCATCCGGAAATGGTCTTAATGGGCTCAGGGGGAGCTCATAATAGATATTTCCGTCTTGAACTCGAAAAAATCTGCATCCGCAATACTTTCCCTCCTTGTTGGTTGGTGGGCTGAGAAAGTAAACATAATAAGCACAACCATTTTTACAACACAGGGACTTTTCCACGGGTGAAGCCGCGGGTACAGCATGTAAAATAATAAATGAATATATAGTTTAAATCACCGAGCATGCAGTATTCATAAAATTGCTAAAAAAGGCCATAGCCAAATGTATATTTTTATAATAAATTATGCTACTAATTATGCACCTATCGCATACAATATGTTAATTTACAAATCTATTTTATTTTATGACGCAATTTAAAGTTTGACTGTGAAGGATGCATAATTTTCTATCACCGCTAATATTTAATTGATTAAAAAGTAAGCCGACGGATGCTTAATGTGTCGACTGGCCTAATCTATTGTATCGAAGACGATGAGCGCAGTCCAAAAAGTTTAACTGTTTTCGGATTATTCAAATCGAGGTGATGTGCTTGATATGTAAATCCCGCCAAAATGATCAAAATGCTCGACGACCTAAAAATAATCGAGAATGAAGTCCGCATAATCGACTCAACATAAAATGAAAAAAGTAGGTCAAGTCTCCGTCGAATTTATTTACCTTACTGTTAGAGGCATCTTGCTTGTGTCGATTTTTATTCATTTAAATCGCACAAAACAACGTGGAGTTTGCTTATTTCGATTAGCTGCGATAATTATTTTTTTTCTCGATTCAGATAATATTCAATCACCAATAATTATCATGTACTGTGGCAGCTTAGGTAGAGATGAGGAATCTAAAGAAAGTATCGATACTTTAAGTAAAGAGTAAAATCGAAACGAAATAATCGACACTGCACAAGTATCAACTTAAGGTATTTATTAAGTTTAAAATGTGTGGATAAATAAATGAAATAATATTTTAATTGACGGTGTACAGTATTTTAGTCATAATATAATAGAATGTTTACATTTAGGGAAATGATGTTGCTGAAGACGACTCAGGATAGAGACGTATCTTTAAATTCAGCAATGGTCGTGGACCTATGAAGTTGGTGTTCTATAAAAGAAATTTAACGCCAAAAACTTTGTATGGAAAATATATATTTAATTATTATAAATATTGTCCACTAGTATCTATGCAGATTTGTCATTTTACAAGGAGTTGCTTAATTCATCTGCTGTAAAACTCTCTTGGACAGGAACCAATGAATGATTTGAAGGCTTTATCACCGACTCTTCAGTTATTTTTTTTTTTACTTGTAAAAAGTTTTCCAAATTCTGATAAAAAAAAAAACTCTATTAGAGTAAGTTCTGGCAAGTACGATGGCTGACCAAGAGTCTCCAGCCGCAGCGCCTGCAACTTTGCGACTGTTTGTAGTGAAATCTGTGGATAACCACAGATTTCACTACAAACAGTCGCTAAGTTGTAATGCAGAAGCAGTGGCGATAAGCGATTGACCAGGTTCGGTTAATTAATCACGAGCTTCATTGTTTGCAGTTCTTGACAGTACACATTTACGGTAACTGTATAGCCAGACTGCTAGAAACTGTAATAGAAAACACCAGCACAGTATCTCATATTTGAAAGTAATGCAAATTTTCATCTTTGCTATGGTTGCACAAACGAAAATATTTGAGCAAACACAACCGACGGAAAGACAAATAAATAGCTGATTCTTAAAGAAGAATAACATGGCCTTGATTTAAAATTTATTTAAATCTGAAATTCTAACTCAAACCCAAGTTAACCAAGCCCAAAATGGCCAGTGTAAAAAAACATCAATTACACAGGTAAGGTCCCAAATATAAAAATATGAATAATCTCCATTGGGCCCAAAAACCGTCTCCGTAACGACTCTGTCGAATAAGGAAGCACGCAGGAGGCAAGCGAGGCAGCGAGGTAGACTGGCAGACACACTGAATCAGACCAGAGATAATTTACTGGGCACTGTCGAGCGTCGGGCAATGAGACAAATATTGCTTAATGTTTAATTTTGCCGAAAAGTGGGTCGTTGATGAACTCATAATATGAGCAAGTATCGGATCCGGATGAAGTATTAATAATTATAAGTAAAAGTATCGGACCCAAAGTATCGAGTACAAAATTAGAAAAGAAATTGTTACAAAACAATAACTACTCCAGTAGATAGGCATTAGGATAGGTCTAGAAAAAAAATTCAAAAAATTAAATATTAAAACCTAATTATCATATTAGTTGCCATTATAGCTGTAATGTTAGCTGTAATATTATATTCAATATTACCTACATTCAAAAAAATCAAATATACAAATATAATTTATTAGTCAGGGAGAATAATAGATTAAAATAGAAATTCGAAGTCCATGTAGAATTATCAATATAAAAATATATTTTTGTCAAATACAGCAATATGATTTTGTATTTTTTAAAGTTATACATGTAAAAAATATATGGCAACAAGAATGTCAACTATCATAATACCATTGATTATATATAGGATCTTAAATGGCTCAATGCTATTGAATATTTTGAAAATCCTTCTGTTCCCAATTTATTTGGCCATCTACAATTACATTGACATTAAATGTTTTTTTAATCGACTGGTTGCATATAAAAACCATTATTTAACCAATGATTACTAACAATTATAAGTGTCATCTATCGCATTTTTATATAGGCTGATTGCATAACAGAAATACTAAGGAGATATTTTATTACCATATTGATTTGATTATTCTATTTAAATATGAAAGCGCGTAATTATTACGTATTGAAACCTGTGCATGAAATAAAAAAAATATATCTTATGTAAATACTATTAAAATGATAAGAGCTATGATTTAAAAATTCCATTTTTTATATTATTATTTTATTTTGAGATAGATAGTATTACTGATATTACTGCTGTACTAATATTAAGTTAGTATCTACTCGATACTTTTGAGATCCCTACGCTGCGTAGGTGATCGAGGCGTAGGAAAAATCAATTACCTATCCCACACCAGTGTGCGATATGTTAATGCGAAGCAGGTTCGATCAGTGCTGAGAATGTGATACACGCCGTATTGGTATAATGTATGTAACTTTCCATTTCTTTCTCCGCCTGGAAATTAACGTTATTTATGGCACGGAACGCCTTGCTCTTTGAGTTCCAGCATAACAATGCGAGACCGACCACACTCTTAAGGGTACGTACTAATTTTATGATAAAACATATTACGTAAATAAAACTGGACATTATATTTAACTGAGTCTAACATCCGGAACTGACGATTCTTTTTTTAACAGCTTTGTTTCCTCAGAAAAAAATCTTTTATTTTCAATTCTAGAGCAATTGAAATTGTTTACATCGCATTTGGTTTTCCAGGACAGAATAGCCTACTAGAGCCATGCTGATATTCGTAAACTCATTCTGAACTTTACTCTGCTTAATTAACCCTAGAAAGATAGTCACGCTTTCCAAATATAGATAATCACCCGCCATGCAATCCAGACATCTCACTCGTCACTCAGACGTACTACAGTGTATGTATTACTGCGGTAAGTGTCATCGATTTTGAAATATTGCTGTAATTACGTTTTTTGTATGTCGAGAGCATAAAATAAACATAAGCGAAAGCTGTTTAAGACTAATTTAATAGAATTCAACTCATTCTTATATTATAGATGGTGTTCTATTTACTTAATACTAATATTTAAATATCTAATTATTAAATAAAATATTAGATTTGCTATAAAAACAAGTATTATGCATTCAGTTCAATTTTGAAGAATTTTAGAGGTTTCGTTTCATTATTATATAACTAATTATAATAATTACATAAATACTTTATTTGTTGTTTCACTTACAAGATGAGTTTTTTATTTTATTTTTATATTTTATTTATTTATTTGTTTCAAACATAATTATAAAACACATAAAAATGGTTATACCAAGTAATGGTGCGAAGAAACAACGGCCCACATTCACATGACCATGCTCAGCGCATACCCAACTAGGCCAAATATAGCCTGTATCTGGGCATACGACTTTTATTAGTGACATCCTTATAGTGGATGAATCAGTGCGAGCAAATAAACAACTTTTGTTAAAAAAAAATGCAAAATACATTTTTTTGGTAATTGAAAATTTTTACTGGTAAATAAAAGTTGGATAAGCGATGAGCGCGCTGCGGCATCTAGCAATACATAAAATATCCCGAATAAACTATATTTATGATATTTTACCTACCGCTGGAGGGCGCAACGCGCTCAACTCTTTTAATACTGTTTTTTCAAAACATAGAATTTTTCAAATTCCATTTTTATCACGTGTTTTACCTGTCTACATTATGCTCTAAATATGCTTAAACCACCAGAAGAAAACGTTTGGAAATAATAAAAAATTCTGATTACTTTTGTGACAATTTAAAAACGAGCATACGGCTCCTTAATTCGAAAAGTGTAAATCTTCGTGCGGTATCTTGTTTGCAATTCAATAAACGCTAATGGATAGGTTACTTACCTGTCCGTACCCACTGTCACTTTTTGCAATATAGGAAGAGAAGACAGCGATAGTCATATGTATAATTTAAACGTTTGTAGTCACATTGGTTAAGCCGCGAAGAGGAAACTACTTGGGTCGCAAGGCCAGCTTGTTTCGTGGTCGAGTTCACGGTTCAGCTTCCATTCGGGAGCCTCCTAGAAGAGGTGAATTGAATAAAAGTGTTCCCACGGGCGATCCCTCTGCAAAACACAGTGCTGTATCTGACGGTTTACCATGGAAGTCTGAAAATGTAGTTATTCTAAAAAGTGGAGTAGATGTTGACCTGATGTTATCTATCATTAAAACAGTCACCCATCCGATTCCGGTGACAGCGGGCAGTGGGCGTGACGGATTATAATGGTTCATACTATATAGAGACTTGCGCTAGTGACCTCGATCTATGACAAGTCAGAATTCTTCCCAAAACTGCAAAGCAGTAAGCAAGGGAGCTCCCACTGGCTTGCCAGTACTTTAGCTGTTTAAAGAAGGCTTCTGTTGGGCCATGGCCTGTCTAGATCAGCAGATTGTTATGTACCAAGTTATTTGCACCTCATTGTAGGATGAAAGGCGACAACGATCGCTATAACATCCTGAGATGGCGGGTTCGCTGCAGCATCGAAAATTTCAATCAAACTGTCACATTACGCAATATACGAAAAAAAAGCAACGACAGTCGGCTGTATAATATAGGCGTTCATAGTCACTTTGCTTAAGCCACGAAGAAGAGACGGCACCCCTTGGAGCGTCATAGTCAATCAGGGCTTTTACTTTTATAAAATATATACGTAAAAATAGGTAGAATTGAAATTCGGCTATCTCAATCATTCCTAAATCTTTCTCACTCAGATTATAACTTTCTCAGCGATGAAATTAAATATTTGAAATTCAATTTATAAATTAATGTAGATATTATTATAATACATACATTCCACTAATCAAATTAATAGACGATATTAAGAAATAAATCTCGAATTCCAAGGTTTTCTAACTTTACCGTTGCTTTCGACATAATCACCATTAAAATAATCCTCAAAGATGGCTGTTTATCACGCCACTATATTTATTTATGGCCCCAAAAGAAAGGAAAAAAGCCTCGCGCCACGTCTCGTCTAACAGAAAAATATGAGCGTTGTAACGAAATTTAAGTTTAAAACCATTTTTTCGTGATCATACAAGATACGTACGACTTAGGTACTGTTCTTTGATATGGCGACATATGGCATATTGCAAAGAGCATTGGCAAATAATATCTTGCAAAAATCCATGAATTATTTTCACTGGCAATATTAATCCTTACTTCAAAACACTGAAAAAAAGAATTGGTTATTGCAGTTGCGGTTAAAATACTACTTGAGCCTCTTTAAAATATAGGTTTGTTTCTCCATTTACCTTTCAGATTTGTTATTATTAGATAAAAAACAGAATTTTACATAAAAAAATAATAAAAACATTATGTTAAATATATAAAAAATAATTGTAACTTTTGTTAATCGGAGCTAAATTTCTTTTCGTGTCTCCACTTGTTCAAGGAAGCACGAATTCTCACTCTTTCCGCATATATCTTCAAAATATTTATTAGGACATAAAAGCAGGGATGACCTAACCAGATGATAAGACTTCCATTTCCCTGGAATAAACATATTTATTCCGGTCTATCAAACACAGACTTGCGAAAACCTGTGAAAGTATTGTCTGCAACAGCGTTCGTTCCTAAGACTGCCATTGAAGGACCAGACGCTATCTGCTGATAGCTTTAAGATTTATAGTAATACAATGTTAACTTCTAAAGCATATAGTAACATTGTTTAATGATAACAATTTTCAAATGATAATATTTGAAATATACATATCAATGATTTGATTATCTTTAAATTACTTTAGATTGCGTTTAATTGTTTTATGACTAAGTATGCCTTTTGGTAACTATGCTCTAATTGTCTTTGTTTTAATGCTCGATTATTTTCTATTGTATTTGTAATATATTATTCCGACTATGCTTTGATCTATACTTATTAATATATTAATTAATTACAAAAATTCCGTATTTTTGATAGACCAAATCGTTGCTATTTGTTTATTTTTATAAAAATAGATTATTTTAATTATAATCAGATACCTAACTACTTACTCAGAAAACCGGTTCATATAACCGATATATTTTGAGTGTTCTGTGTATATCCTATGACATGAATTATGCAAATACAAATACAAAAAAATAGTCATTTATCAAAAATATAGTCATCGCTCGAGCCATTAGCACTTATAACGAGCCGAGGGTCACTATTCCAAGCCATGAAATAATATATTGTGTAATACAAATAATAAATTCGTTCTGCTATGGATTAGTGTTGACGTCGGCCATTTAAAATATTTTGACGATTATGAAATTGAGGAACTATATAAATTGAAATATCGCGGTCTTCGACGTTTAAAGTTTGACGCAAAGACCTTGGTGCATAACGAGTTGTGAAGTTTGTAGCATTCGACTTGTCGGCGATGTTACAACCTGTTACACCCCATTGTACTAATGGGGAGCTACGGCCCGGTGGCTAGTGGTTAGGTCACCTGATCTTACATTGTAAGGTCCCGGGTTAGATTCCCGGGTGGGTCACCATTTTCCGTTGGGATCAAATTAACGGAATTGCATTTTAAATTCTGTCGATCGAATTCAATAACAAGACACACACTTACAGACATGTTACATGCACACATACATATAACACGTCATAGTAGGGTTGATTGTAAGAGATTGTCATATGATAATAAATCCGCCCATTGTGACATTTTCACAATAAAAAGTATACACAAACAAACAAGCTAATGGGCCCTGTTGCAGTTAGGCCACTAAGACCCATGCGATTAGAGTCGGCCAAACTCACGGGTCAACAACCATCCGGCGGCCTCCACGCAGAAGTGCGAGGTAGGACTCTAACTCTCGGGCCAGTTTCCCATAGGTGTGAACCGTCGGGCGCTCTTGGACGGTTTGCGCACCGTGCCGCCTCAGCCAATCGCTTGTGCATTCCGACTGACAGCCGGGGGAGTCTGGAAACAGTATTGTTTCCTATAGAGCGGGGTCCGTTGTTTATCTTGTGGCAGCCGCTCTTGAAACGACAATTCGGCTACCGGGCAAAATATTCCGTGGTCCGCGATAGATTCGGTATAACACCGATCACCGCTTTACAAGGGAGAGGATCGCGCAAGCAACTTCGAGCCAGTCGGTAGTTTGGAGGTGTCCTGATGTTTAATTCCAGATGGTGATATCCTTCCAAAACTGGTAGTCTGGGGCGAGGCTGCCCGCTGGGTACCTTTCCCGGTGCCTCGCCGGCTTTTTAATGTCTCAAGCTTTTTCACCCTGGACCACCAGACTATTGCAGCATAGGTTAGTCTAGGCAGCAGTGCTGCCCTATAGAGCCATAAGGCGACCCTAGGCTTGAACCCCCAGGTTTTTCCCATGGCTCTTTTGCACGTCCACAAAGAGGCATAGAAGGTTGTTCTCTTGCGCTCGAGGTGGTGCTTCCAATTAAGTTTTGGGTCTAGATAGACTCCAAGGTAGGTATTTGACTTCTGTAGCGTATTCTATCTCCTTATCCCAGAGCTTGAGACAATCAACGGGTTCGGGTTTGTATTTTCTGGTGAAAATCATGGCCGTAGTCTTGCTTGGATTAGCAGACAGACCTCTGGCCTGGCACCAGTCTTGGGTGGTCTTAAGCGCTTTGTCCATGAGCTCCTTAAGTATTGATAGGAAGTTTCCTCTTACTACTATGGCCACGTCATCAGCGTAGCCGTAGACAGAAAAGCCTATTGAGAAGAGAATTGAAACGGTAAGTGAGCACACATTTCTTAAAATAAGTCGGTGGTGGTGGTCCATCCATTTGTAATATACGAGTAATTCGTTTTCAAACACCAACGCTTAAACGATTACTTCTCACTTGTCACTAAGAAGCTGGGTATTAAACAATACGTAGTAATACTAATAATAATCCCTAAGTTCGTGTAAACTAGGCTTACAGAATAGCAGCAATGTTGTCAACTTATTATTATTTATGCGTGCCCCGAACAAGACTGGCAAAAGTACAGAAGAGCTACTTATACCTTAGCATTAAATTCTACAATTTACTCCCTACCACTATAAAACAACTGTAGGACAAACAATTTAATAAAAACATTAAGGAGATGCTGATAGTACACCCTTTCTATAATCTGACCGAATTCGAGGGCCATGACTTTGCAAATATTGTACCAATTTGAATGATAATTATATATGTACTTTTAGTATTTAAATGTAAGATTTAGCTTTAGTTTGATTATTTAACAATTTACTTACTACTTTGGATGTTACTATGTACAGCTTTTAGTACGTATATATTCGATTTATTGACTATTTCAATTGTTAGGCTTCTGCTTTGATTATTCAACTTTTTAACTGACTATTTTAATTATTGTGTGTTTAGTAGGTAGCCATTAGAATTATTGACTATTTTATTAAATAAGCCTTTAATTTGTTTTGTAATACGATTCTACGACGAATAACTTTTAGTAGGTTCCAAAGTTTATTAGATACTATATATTTTTTAAATTAATATATGTATGTTAAGTAAATATTAAAGTAGTAATGATACTTACTACTTAAAACCCAAATATTTTGACACGTTCAAGAGCGGTTTTTAACCGCCAATTGGACACGACGTAAATGTAATGTATTGTATTTAGATTTTTTGCGCATTATTTGTAGTGTCAATGAACGATATCACTTTAACCACTAAAATCGCCCCAATCTACTAGAATATACTGATGATACATGTGTAATTATGTATATATGGCACTGATATTCACTATCATGATATTCACTGAAACATTGATATTCACTATCAATGTTTAAAAAGTTTGATAAATTAAAGAATACGCTCTTTAGTCATCTAGATACTCCAGTCAAGGTCACCGATGATATCAGACGTGCTATGGATTAAACAAAGCTTACCATTTTCTCAGTACTGGATTTCATTAGCGCATTGAACTCGGTTGATGTTGACCTATTCCTGAACCGGTTATGCTATCTGAATGTCTCTAATAAAATTGTCCTATGGTGCCGCTAGTTGCAGGTTTAAAACAGTGTGTGAAATCACCTGATGCTCTATATGAATCAACTCACGACCAGCATCCCGTAGAGCGGAGTACCTACTATCTCCTTTATTGCTCTCCATACTCATCGATCTCATTGTTAGAAACCTTAGTTCATCATAATATTTACGCGGATGATATTCAAATCTACATTCATGCCAGACCGGATTATCCTCTCAGTGCAATAGCCTATTAACCCGCGGTAGAGTTTTTCGTGGAATAACTATTCCATAATTTGTAATGAATTTAATAATTTGAATGTTAAGGTGTTGATCATTTTTTCGATTTTGATTTCTATGTGTTATTTCCCTATCTCCTAATTTCCTTATAATTAGCCTGGATGATTTTCGATTTTACCATTTTCACGTCACGATTACGCTGATATTCCGCGTTTATGTTTTCGACGTCGATCAAAATACAGTAATTACCTACACAATGATTTGGCATTGGATGTGCAATAAAAGATTAGAAACATCGTGACTCGGTCATTCAGCTGGCCGTTGTAGTTTATGCAGGAGCATTCGTAACATGAATCACCAGTTTAAATATAATAATATGTATAAACTTTTTGTGATAAGAAAGGTTGATTACTCGAGAGAAATATTTATTACACAGCTTCTTCAATTTGAAAGACATCGCGGATTGAAGTTTGATATAATGCGACAGAATAGGAGAATTTCTATCTCTTCTAATATGTACTTAATATAATAAATTAAAAATACGAAATAAGAAATATGTATATTGATAACGTCTCAAGAGAGTGGTGGATCCAGATTCCAGACATCCTGAAAAGGAGGGAGGAGGCGCACATATATACATTGATTTGTTGTGGGGGCGCGGGTGGGGCGGTAGAGAAAGAAGAAGTAACTAAGTTCTTACGGTTCCCTAAGCGCTGTAAGTTAAGCAGCAATCATCGCCACAGAAGAGCTATGTACACCATAAGGCGCCTCGCAAGAAATCTGCCGCAGGGAGCGCAGCCTATAATAACGCCAGGTTAATGGGTCCGGCTCATGTGAAGCCCCGCTAAAGAGTAATTGCCCAGCGGAAGAAGTCACGGGCCTTAGACAAAGCCCGTCGACCTAATCAAGCAATGCAAGGGAAAATGTAAACTCTAATACTGGTTTGCTGATTTTTGACAGAAAGTTGATAGGTAATTATTTCCTGTCTCCAAATTTCTTAACTATGCGAGAAGTCCAATGCAGCCTGCAAATTCACTGCTTAAAAAATGTTTCGTGTTTTTTGATAAAAACCTGAACAATCAGCTCATTTTTTCAACAACTTTATCGTTCCAGTTGAGTATAAATGTACACATCCATAACTTTTGTGAAGCATCCTGACTCACGTTTTAAGCACTCCAAAACTGCCCTGCAACCCTCGAATATCGAGACGCTTGGACAACGCCGACCTTCATTATCGTATCTACTGAAATGCTTAACCTTGTCCGATGATGAAACGTAATTATCCTAAGCTACGGTCTAACATTTTCTGTGAAATCAATCGAATCGCCGGCAGCCGCGACCTTAACACTCGATTTAACGCCGATTTAAATGTGAACCGCTTCAATGCCTGCCGCTTCCTAAAAATAATACTCGCGCGCTGGACAGACTGCCCAAGCGACCGTCGTTTATTGTCGAAAGCCGTCGACCATGTTTAGAATTTTATTACAGCGTTGGCAATTCGAAATGTCCATGTAAGCACGTAAAAGTGAAAGATGATATGCCATATTTGCAATGCGATGCAGCGGGCGTGCCGGCGTGCACGCCTCTTTACATTTTATTTAAAGCGAATTAAAAATATACGAAACAAATATTTAACATTTATAAAAGGCCGTTCCCTGACTTACTGTCTCACTCTTGGTTATCTAACGCTACCGTGCTGCTTGGACCCGATGACCTGCCTGTGTTTTCTATGGCAGGCCCAACTCACCGTTCAACTTCCATACGGTAACCTCCTCGAAGAGGGACAAACCTGGAAGGGCTGCAGCGAACTCTGCGTTTGTGAACCGTGTGACGTTAGCCAATCGATTGTGCACTCCGGCGAATAACGGGGCACTTAATTAAATCGTTTGTATATTTAAGCGACAGGCATGTTTTTATGAATATTTAAATTATCAAATATTATTTAATAATTGCATATTCCTAAACTAATTCAATTGTTAATTTAATTTTTAATTGGTGTCCCTCTAACCTCTGACAAATTATGATTTTGAACTATGTTTAATTTGGGTAAAACTTTATACTGGTATCATAATTAGTTAGATAATGGATTATGTAAACATCAATAATTTACAGTATTTAGGTACATCTACAATATACTAACATACCTGTTTTGACCTATACTACAAATTATGTTATATGTTAATTAAATGTATTTATATACATTGTAAATGCAGTGTAAATACTGTGGATGCACCATACCTGTGAAGGATTCCTCTATGAATAATCTATGTTATGCTATCTTGATCAAAAAGTGATTATAATTATTACTTAATTAGCAGCAGAAAGTTGGTTTCCTTTAAGGGAGTAAAACAGTTTAACTCTGCAAAGCGGATCGCTATGAATCCCCTTAAGTAATAAACAATTGACCAATGAAATAGATCTCAAGTGTATTTAATTGAGTGATGGCCTCACTCAGGGGTAGGAAAGCATTGACACAAAAACGTCGTAGATGAAATATATTAATGGTCTTCCTTATTAGGAAGTAACACGAACAGGAAGACCATTAATATATTTTATAATAGTTATCTTTTTTAACAGCAGTCGTGTTTTTTTTTTATTTGTTGTTCTTGTTTACTTTTCTAGTTTGTACGATCAAGATTTTAAATTTCAACAACAACTTCGAACTTTCAACTCAATGCAGATGCAGTAGTAGTAAACGGAGTGGGGAGCTTGTTTCCAGATTTTGATGTCACCTGGAACTATAAGATCTTTTATATCTACCCACTTTGTGGTTGGATCAGTGGTCTGCTAGTAGCCCGGTACTGCTAACCAGTCCATTCAGATCACTGACCTTCAAGTTTGGCAGATCGCTGGGTTCGAGAAAGGCGTGTCCCAGTAAACTGTGTCTTTTTGCGGCGAGGCCTGGGCAGCGACCAACGATGTGTATGCTGTCTTCAGGTTTTTCACCACATATTCGGCCGTCCTTGCTTTCGGTCAAGCCAAGGTTGAATAGATGTGCTCTAAGGATCGTGTGTCCGGTGAGGAGACCGATAGTGGCTCTAAGGTTCTTCTTGATCATGTCAAGTTGCTTGCTTTTCTTTGGAAGTAGTTGCTCCATCACGGATTTTGCCTGGCGACATCCTTGGCTATGTTTCCTCTCCAAGTCAATGCAAATCTGCCGAAATATTTTTCGGCAGGGTTATTTTTTTTTAAGAATAGAGTTCTTATAACTCTATTCGTAAAAAAAACTGTTTACGGAAACTCCGTTAGGGCCCTGTTGACGCCTGTTATCGTTATAAACATCGAGAGCTTATAGGCGATTGCGCATTCTTTGAGTCAGTAGACGGGCTTTGTCTAAGGCCCGCGACATTTTCTGCTGGGCAATTGCCCTTTAGCGGACCTTCACGTGAGCCAGGCCCATCGGCCCGGCTTAGTTATAGTTTGCTCAAGTTATTAAATGTTTTTTTATGAATATTTGTGATTGATGTAATTATCCATCTAGAGACATATATATTTTTTCGGAATGTACTCAATCATACCTTTCATTTGATACTAAACACGATATATTTATCTAAATTTACTGAAATTTGGACATTTAGAAAATTAACGATTTGACGTGTCAAATGACACTCAGGATGACATAACGATTGTAACAATAGCACACACTTTTAAATAGGTTCGAGCATTTAGAAGTTATGGTAGAATAAAGAAACGGAAAACATACATACATGAACCCTATAAACATAACGCTGCTTTTTTTGGGCAGTCATGTAAAAAGTCTATTTATCAATATTGATAGCACAATAGCATTTATAGAGTTGTAACCAGTACCTAGAGGTTCGTTTCGCTGTTCGAAGATTATGGAGAAATTATGTGAAGCCTATAACCCCAGAATAAAGGCAAGGTTTCGTTTTTACGTATACGTATATCTGTTCTCATGATATATCAAAAACCCATTGTCAGATTTCAAATATTCTTTCGCCAATAGGTTTTATTTATCAATGGGAAAAACTGATAAGACTTCTATTTCAGGTAAAATAGAAGGTTTCTATTTCATTGTCCGATTTTAAAAATTCTTTCCCTAATAGTTTTTATTCGTCGATGGGAAGAACTCATTGGATTTAGAGTACCGTACCTATGATAGAAATAAGAGCTCTTATACAAACAGACCTCTTTCTAATCATATTTTTAACTGTACGATCAGGACAAGTCGGGTTAATGAACCATTATCGTAGTCTCTGTGATAAAGTGTGGTCCTATACTTTATGGGAATGACTTACTAAAATTAGTGACGATACATTCAGGTTTTATGTACCTGCGTTAAAATACATCGTTTTTTTTTAAATTAATTAATTTTTAAAAATAAACAAGAAACTGCCAAAATAAATTATTTTATTGATTGTGGTAAATTTAACATTATAACGTATAAGGTAAATCTGGCAACGCCATAAGAGGAAGGAGCATTCCCGTTGCCTAAGATACTGTCCTTTTTAGAGATTCGGGTGTTTCTTCCAAAATATTAAACTAAACCATATTGTATTATCTATTTATACTTTTTCTCAATAATTTAAATTTAACAAAGCTTGCCGCGATTCTTCCTTTGTTAAGAGTTCCGTAATTTAACACCGGAATTTACGGAAACCCATCTTTATTTCCAGATCAGCTACAGTATTTCTGCCATTTGTATTTCTAATTGACAGCTTGGATGAAAACCGTCCAACACCGCCCAGTCCAGCGTAACAAACTCGACCTCTTCATGGCCATCGTTATTTCCGTAAGCACTGCTGTTACAATAACATAAACTTTGTTTATTCGTTAATCTCCTTCTTGCTAGTGAAAACTTTACGAAAGTTAACATTACTTACATAAATATTCTCTGAAATATTCGTATTTTTTTTTTGGTTAAGTTTCTACAATATTTAAATTACGTACCTATCCTTTGATCAATTTGAGTGTTGACCGAATTCAATGTTTAAACGTCTCCCTTCTTAAGGTTGTCCGCCCCTTCTGCTCTTTCTTTTCTTGGGATCTTAAACGTATAACCAAAGATATACTAGAATACACCACGCGACCAGCCTGAGAAATCGATAGAGGAATAGAAAGTGATAGCTGCATATCCCACCCTTCTATTCTTGTTTTGTCGATACTGAGTGCAACGCTTCATATAAACGTAATGCATGACTAGACAAGGATAGAGGGGGGCATTTGCAGCTATCTCTTTCTATTTCGCTGTCGCATTCACTCACAGTCCACCTTAGTACTCCCGCGGTCTATTCTAGTATGTCTCTGCGTATAACACATTTAAATCTGCCAGTAAAACTACGTTTTGGTCAAAATTTATACGAGGAAAAGACATGTATTCATATACCGCGGTGGAATGGAGATATTTTTTCATAATACTCTAAAGACTGTTCGCTAGGCACCAAAGAGTAAGTATTCTCAAAATTTATCAACGACTGTTTACTTTGTTAGTGACTCATTTCACGACGTTCTCCGAGGTCACCGTCCATTATTCTTTGTTGTGTTATCTAAATATGACATCTAAAATAACTCAATCAGTGTTGGGTTTCAGAATAGAATTCAATAACATGTCAACGTAATTGCTGCTATTATGTAAGGCAAGCCAAACGAATTGCTTTTTAGAATCATGCTGCTTTACAAACCAACGCGTAGACAAATATACAAGTGTAGAACATTGGAATCTGATGAAGAGAACTACCATTATAAACTTTCAAGCTTCTCATTCGTGCTCTGTTTTGGGTATCACCAAGGATCGAAAAAATGCAATTCGCTTTTTTCGCCTCACAGAATAGCAGTAAATATATATATGCAATTAAATGTAATCAGTTTTTTTAATATACGTTTTGATTAGATGTGTCACCGTTACACTAAATATTATAACCGTAACATCATTGCATTGGATACCATTGCAATTTAATGTGGAAACACCAATTTTGACGATTCTACTGCGGGCGAAATGTCTGAGTTAATATTAGTAGTCCAGAAAAGATTGTTGTACCGTGCGTACTTCTTATATATAGGATATATACGGCGTACTTCTTATATATAGGATATATGCATATACGTCTAATGTAAAGGATAGTCCAGACGGTACATACAAATAAAGGTCGATAATGACGCCTCGTACAATCGACAAGGACGCGACTACATGCAAGACAAATGACGGTATTTGGCGTTTCGGCTGTCAGATTGCTCGAGACAAATTCGCAAATTCAAAACAAAAATTCAGCAACGACGTTCGGCATACCGGTAATGATCTTACGCCATTATGCTTCAAACATTATTAGGCAGGATGAGGCGTCTTTATGAAACCATGTCCTTGTTTAGCCATTATTTAATTTAAAAAGATCGTTATTAACCCTTCAGGCCTCGGCCCCTCAGCCGATTGACAAGTTGCTGTTCCAAAAAATTTTTGTCAAAATTAGTAAAAAAATTGAATTACGACACTGTCTCACCAAAACATTACTTACTGCCAAACCACTGTACCCATAATTAAAATGAAACATATTAGCATAATAAAACATAATAAAATAAAACATATTAAATCAAAATAAAATTAAAACGGGGCCGTCACGCTGAATTGTGTTGTGGCCGATATCGGCCAATCGGAGCCTGAGGGGTTAAGGAGCCCACGTACATGTTTTTTGTCAGCGTAGTGGTGAATCCACAGCCTGCATAAAACATTCTATGGCTGGGTTTTACCCAGAGATAATAAAAAATATTGGGGATAACCGACAAACACCACCGTCAATAATCATTCCCATCATTTTTATCATTCTCTGTACATATCTTAACCATCATTCTTGACTAATTCATTGTTGCTCGCGAGCCGCGAATGGCCGATCCCTGCACGAAATACTTACGATTCCCGGACAAATAATGGCTACCTATAAATTTATTACAATTAACCTGCGCTTGCGGTTCAAGGTACATTGCAATACTTATGCCAAATTTGAAGAAAAAACAAGTTTTGACTCACAAGGACTCTTCGCTGCTCGCCGACCAAATACTAAATATCAATGTCACAAATCTTGCGTGAGTTTACCTGACTTTTTATAAGACTCAACCGCAATTCGTAACCTTTGCAAGGTTCCACAATGTATTGCCACAATCATATCGCGATGGTTTTGTATAAATCTTTTCCCACGCTGAGGTGATATGTACAGTCGGAACTCAGCGTCGGGCGCCCCTCTGCACTTCCGTCATTGTTCTCCAGGAGCATCGCCGTATCCATTTCTAAAAGAAAAAAACAAGATCAGCCGCCGAGGATATTTGAAATTCACAGATTAACACTGCAAGCAATAACAGAAAGACCCCAGAGTTATAATAAGTATCCATTGACTTCAAGTAGAATAACAACTGATGAGTGGAAGTTGAAATTGAGTGAGTGCCAAAAAATTCTAAGGTGCAAAAAAGCAAACAACCTTATTTATATCTCATTTTTTCCGATTCTGACACCGTATCACCGCTACGTAAGGGATTACGTAGCGGTGATACGGTGTCTACCGAATCTATCGCGGACCAGGCATCCTTTGCCCGACTGTTCACCCGGTATCGGCTAGCCGATTGGTTGTTTCAAGAGAAGTTGCCGTAAGGTGCACAACTATCCCCGCTCTATAGGAGACAGTACTGTTTCCAGACTCTCTCGGCTGCCGGTCAGAATGCACAACCGACGCAGCGCGGTGCGCTAACCGGTTGACTCCTACCCTGGCTCGCACTTCTGCGTGGAGGCCGCCGGTGTTGACCCGTGAGTTAGACCCACCCTAAACTCATGGGTCCTAGTGGCCAAACTGCAACAGGGCCCATTAGCTTCCAGGTATGTGAATAGTAGGAAAACTGACAAGATTCGTTAGTGCGTTCAGTAGTAATAGCCAACTATTTTTTTTACTCCCCCTCCCCCTCCCTCTCCTGTGGGCCTCCCCGTTTCCAGCTCGTTCGTTTATATATTTTTCTATAGTTTTTATAGGCCTATACTATTTCTACTGTTCACATAGCTCCTGCGAATATTATAATGCTATCCTGTTTTCAGCCTTTCTGGTGATCTTTGATTTGTTTGACGCGCCTTTTTTCGTTTGATTACTGTTGGTCGTACTAACGAATCTTTTCAGTTTGTATACAGTTCGGATATGTAGTGACTATTTTTAGAACTTATTTTCACGGTTTGTAAAGTAATTAAATTTGTTATAAACTTTATCAACGAGTCTTTTCCCGGGTAACGAAATTGCTTAATTTTCTTTTACAATAAAAAGGTACCCATTTTTTTATCAACATATTTCAATATTACCGTCACCCAAGCTAATTCTGGAATTCATATTGAATAGTAAATTAGTGAAAATTATGTTATTCAACATATTCATTGAAATAAACAATACAGACACCTGAAAGTAGGCACTTTTAACTTCTTTAAACGCCAAGGTCCTTTATCAACTCTGCGGGAATTCCTGTTTTTTTCTGGGTAAGGTATTCACCCTCTTTCAGCATATTTATTAGTTGCTCAATTTCACCAGCGTGGACATTGGGTTCTTGCGCAGTCAGCTTCCACTCCATGCTGCAATAAGTTTCCTGTGCAATGTCGTATAACCCGCCACAGTATTTTAGGATTCATCCATCGCATTGTATTCGTCTGGTTCCATGTTTGATGGTACACAATAATTGTATATTCCGGACCCTTGTCAGATGTTTGCATTCTGAGCGAGGTCTATCTATTCTTTGCTGAGTGGCACTGCGGTCAAAGCAGACTTTTGTGAGGGTTTTTGTCAATTCGGCAATGTTCCTGTACGTTTCGACTTAGATTGAACAAAATGATTCTTCCATCGTCTGCTACACAAAAACACTGCTACACAAAAAAGGACTGCAATATGTTTAGGGTTAATCTATGAACGTTTTCCGTTTCTTTATTCCATCATAACTTCTGAGCGCTTGAACCGATTTAGAAATGTGTGATATTGTTAGAATCGTTATCTCATCCCGAGTGTCATATGGTACCTTAACTGTCCAAATATCAGAAAAGTTCTTGTCTATATGTCCAAATGTCAATAAATAAATATAAATATATCGTGTTTAGTTTCAGATTAATTGTGTGATTGAGCATGTTCCGGAAATTACAAATATTTCATAAAAAGCCGTAATAAAAATAATTATAATTTTAAGCTCACTTTCTGTAACGTCAGTCGTGTTTTTTATTTTTTTAATATATTTACTTGAGGTTGTTTATTTTAAAGATGTTTTGGGCTAATCATGTACGTTATAGTGACTGTATCTAGAGTGACTTTTTTAGGGTATTCATGCTGTATTGCTATCACTGCCTTTAGCCCTTTATGGTTTGATTTCTCCATGAGTTTCTGCGGAGTTTTCTACTACGATTCTATCCTGGGAGGTGCGCGCTTTATTTGTACCTATATTTCAGGTGTGGTGCAGCCCACTGCTTCTATATACCTACTTAAGTATACCCGAATACACACCTATTTTGAATTAATACCACCAACCCTTCACTTGCTTCAGCTCGGACTTAGCGCAATTCGAGACGGATAAGAAAATTTTCATAGATTTATCTAGTGTTGCGAAACATGCAGAAGAGCCTATCTTCAAGTTTTCTTCTTATAAATTGCCTTTGCATGCGACAAGAAGACACCTGACGCGCTCAATTCTCATAGATCCGATGCACAGACAAAGGTTCATTGGCCGATGGTGATTTTTTGTCTAAGAGCTGCTAATTGCAACGGCTTAACAAACCGTAACGAAACAAAGGATAGTTAATTATCATACGATAAGCGAGAACGGAACTGGAATGCCACCGGGATGTCGCCTATTGTATGTAACTGCAACGTATGTAACTGCACGCCATTAAATTTGCTTCCTTAATATGAGAACTTTAAGTCTTGGGAATAATTTGAATTTAAGATGATAAATTTGGAAAAAGCTAACGCAGCAGAGAGAGATTACTTCAAAACAAGTAAATACATTAAAAATAATAAAAAATAAGACTAGGTACCGTTACAGAAAGTGAACTATGGTATTTTTAATTATATTTATTACAGTTTTTTTAAGAAATATTTATGGTTTATGTATGTATATATCGATATAAATACATGTATATTTCCGTAATGTACTCAATCAGACCTTTGATATGTCAGTACTTACTTTATATTTGGATATATGACACTCGGAATGACATAACGATTCTAACAATACTATACACTTCTAAATCGATTCAAGCGTTTTAAAAGGTTTGGTGGAATAAAAAAAACATAGATAGACGAACCCTGAACACATTACACTTCTTTTTTGTTAGGTAGTTCGTGCCGCAAATTCAAATAAGGAAAAAGTAGCGTTTTCAATATAAATCGCCGTGTACAAGTTGGCGTAAGACAGTCATCATTCCTCCTATTGGTGACCTCCAAGAATAAACCCGGTAGGTCGAGTACAAGGAGAAGTAGGTATCTGTAATATTAATTTTGCAAAATAAATTATACAAAGTGTTGAATTATTGCTCTCCACAAAATATTACCGATTTTCAAATAACCGTTTTTGGTTCCTATGCATTTATTCCAATCCAACATTTTGGAAAATTATAAAACTACACAATTGTACTCGGACAAAATCCGGTATGTATTGATGATGAAACCCTGATTTTTTATTTCACTCTAACTTCTAAACGCTGGAAATGATTTAGAAGTATGTGATATTGATAGAATCAAATGTCAATTGTCATCCCGAGTATCATGGGTACCTAAACTGTATACTTACTTGTCTAAATGTCCAAAAGTCAATAAATTTACATAAATATATTGTGTTTAGGGTCAAATGAAAGGTCCGATTGAGTAAATTCCAGAAATATACGACTATTTATATGGATAAATACATAAACCACAAATATTTCATAAAAAACCGTAATAAAAATAATTATAGAAACAACAGTTCCCTTTCTGTAACGGCGGTCGTGTTTTTTAAAAAAAATATATTTACTTGTTTGCATTCCTAAAAGTCAAATAAGTAAGCTTTACGATGCTAAATATAATATAACATGCCAATAAAACGTCTGTTTCATTGCCAGATTTTATACTGCAAATCACTGAAATATTACGAAAATAAATATGAAATCAACGGACTGCATCCGGTATTCGAAAGCGAGCATATGTAATTTTAAAATTTGATGCGATATTCAGAATCTCACATATATGTATTGGTATACATATTATTATCTATTTCAATACCTATGTATAAATATCGGAGTGATGCAAATGTCTTTATTTTTTTAAAGGGATTACATTAAAAGAGGTTTAATTGGGCGACGATTTCCACCCTCCAGGTTCTGATCTAGAGGAGGGGGGGGGCAAACCGGAGTACCTACCCCAGTCGACAATTTAAGAGGGTGCCAAATTCATGTTTTTGAAAAAAAACTTGTTTCACTAATGGGCGCGTCTCAGGGCGCGTCCTACTTTCGATTGTGCGTGATGTCTCTGCCAGGGGTATTCCCGTCGCATCTTTAGAGCTGTCATCTGCAAAGGGTGAACCTGACACCTCAGGCCGTTATAATGATATAGATCGTTCTTTCAGCCGTGTAGTGATTACACAGCGACTCAAGGACATCACAGTCCACAGTCTAGCTCCGCTAACATGCCCGTAAAAACCAATACCTTACCGCGAGGCACTGGAATGGGAAACCAGCGGGCCGACCACACGCCCTAACTACCAGATTTGACCTTATTTCTCTGTACTCCGATGTGGTCACGGGTTCGAGGTCGCTTGCGCGGCCTTCACCTGACGTAAGCGGTTATTCAGTTTGCCCGCCCTTTGCACGCCATGGTCACTTGGGATCGGGTGGCCGACGGATCGATTCAAGGGTTGAGGAACGTCAGGTCGACAACAACCCTCTGCTGTCATAGTAAACGTACGTCTCCAGACCCCTCTGGTTATTTGCCAGCTGGGCATTCAACACTTAGCTAACCGGATCGTGCACCAACTGCCTAGTTCCGCCTGTAGTATTCGCCCGAATCCGCGATATTCTGATCCCAACCGCCTTCGAATGCAGGATTACAGCCGTGTCACAACCTCACAGCGGCCCTGACAACTCCTTCGAGGAGGCTACCAGATAGGAGTTGAACCGTGAGTTGGGCAGGCCAGATGACTTAGGTTTTTGGCTAACACCACCCAAGCTGCACGTAGCCATTAGGAACCTCCCGTCGCGTCTATGAAAAAATCCTCCCCACATACAAATGGGGACGGGGTTACACGAGCGGAATCGAAGACGAAAGACGAAAGGCCGAACGTCGACGACGGCCGGCTGATTAGGTGTGCGGGTAGTTCGCTTTGGTTTACTTTGTTAACAACATACTCTTTCAAACGTGTCTCTATAATTACTCGCTGATGTGGTAATAGATTATTTCACGGAAAGGAAAGCTAGTCATACAAAGCTGTAGCAAGATTAGATGTAGCATTGCTGGGACCTAAGGATTGAAGGTTTGTGTAGTCTGGCTTGTGCGTTGTCTACAATGGTTGTACGTATTTATTTATTTATTTATTTATTTATTTATTTATTTTCAGGAAAACCAACAGCTAATTATAATTTAACAATGCCGGAGTAACATAGCAGAGAGCCAATTAAAGGTTTTCACGTTTAAATAACGTTGTAGAAACATATGTGATCTTTCAATTAAAAGCTATCGATTAAGAATGCATCAAAAATTATTCAACAATTAATGCTAAAAAATTCACTGTTCAGCCGCTGCCTAGCTGAGTTAACACTCGTACAGAATAGATCAAAGTCAAAGCGTTTAATCATGTCATTGAAATTGTCACTTGTACGCCACAGAAATGCATTTTGCCTATAGTTGGTACCAGCATGAGGAACATGAAGAGCAGGGTTAAATCTATTGAGTTTAGAAGGAACATGGAGATTAATTTTATTTAGTAAGTCAGGACAGTTAATATTATTGGAGGTAATTTTTAGCAAAAAGGTTAAGTCCGCGGTTTCACGCCGCTTAATCAAGGGGAGGATAAGAAATTTCTTGCATAAATTGAAATAGTTAGATGAGCTGTATGGGATTTTCAGACGGAAGCAGAGATATTTCATGAACTTCATTTGAATGCGCTCGATTCTGTTTATATATTTGTCATAACAAGGGTTCCATACTTGAGATGCATATTCCAAGATGCTTCTGACAAAAGTGCAGTAAAGGATCTTGAAAGTTTTAGCACGGTGAAAGCAAGCTGCACTCCTCATAACAAAACCTAAAGCTTTGGAAGCTTTAGAAACAATAGATTGAACGTGATTATCGAACAGTAGATGAGAATCATGAATGACACCAAGATCTTTAACCACGCTGCACCTCTGCAAGTTATGAAATTTTAATGAGTATGAGGCTAGAGTAAATATTTTTTTACGGGTGAAGGTGACAACGGTGCACTTGGATGGATTGAGGTCAATTTTATTAGAGAGACAGTAACTGTCCAATCTTGAAAGGTCCGCCTGAAGGTCGGCGACATTACCGACCGATTTAATTATTTTGAAAATCTTCATGTCATCAGCAAAACATAGTAAGTGACTATTTAGAAAACAGCTAGCTATATCATTGATGAAAATTAAGAACAGCAATGGACCAAGTAGTGAGCCCTGCGGTACACCGCTAGGGATAGCAACCCAACTAGAAATATAGTTTTTGATGACGATAGCTTGGGAGCGATTATTGATATAGGAGGAGAACCATCGGAGGAGGTCCCCTTGTATACCCATAAACTTAAGCTTGTTCAAGAGTAGTCTGTGGTCAATCCTGTCAAAGGCTTTACTGTAATCAGTGTAGACTACGTCTACTTGATAGCCGTGATCCATAGCTTCAGTCAAGAAGTCATTAAAAAGGATAAGATTGGACACCGTCGAGCGACCCCTGATAAAACCATGTTGCGACGGATTGATAGAGTTTTGGAGAGCGGCATATACTTGGTTATAGACGACTCGTTCGAATATTTTGGCAATAACGCATAATTTCGAAATGGGTCTATAATTAGTAATTTCTGTTTTCGAGCCCTTCTTATGTATGGGTGAAACAAAAGCCGACTTCCAGATACTGGGGAATTCACAATTAGCTAAGGATTTGCGAAACAACAGGGATATTGGAACACAAACAGTTTTAGCGCAGCCAATTAGAAATATTGGACTGATATTATCAGGTCCAGCCGACTTGGAAGTGTCTAAATGAAGTAACAATTTTTCCACTTCGTGATCATTGATCTCTATGCTACAGATATCATTTGCCTGGGAAGGAATAACGTCGTTGAAGTCGAGTGGTGGCAAATCAGTAGGCTGCATATCCGGTACCAAAAATGTAGAAGAGAAGTACTGGGAAAAGGCTTCACACATGGAATCTCCAGTGGTCGCAATCAAGTCAAGGTATTTGAGAGGTGTCGGAATGCTATTGGATTTAGAGCAATTATTTATAAAGGACCAGAAGTTTTTTGGATGTTTTTCGATACCATCTTCTATAGATGTGATGTATGATTTGAAACACTGGCTCTCTAATAAATGAACCCTATCCCGTAATAATTTAAAGGTTTCTTGATCCGTTTTCATATTATATGTTTTGATTTTTTTATGGAATTTATATTTTTCTTTAATGAGCTTTATTAGTGCTGGAGAATACCACTTAGGATATGAGCTATTAGACATAATTTTGGTAGGAACGAATTGAGTTATTAATTGGTCAAGAACACAGTAAAAATATTTAACGGCTTCCTCAAGAGACGTATTCAATATTCATGTCACACCTAAGGAAAAGTCATCATCAAATACGTAATAAAAAGTGCATTTTTTTCAAGGGTTTATTCACAAGAGATTCACAAAAAATCACAAAAAACCGTCACCAAAAATTCCATCTAGTATACAGGTTGATTTTAAATTAGTGACATCCTTGTAGTGGATCAGTCACCATAAATTCCACCTAGTATACAGGGTGAGTTTTTAAATAGTGACATCCTTGTAGTGGGTGCATCAGTACGACGAACTAAGCCAGTTTTGATTTAAAAAAAAAAAAAACATAAAAAAAATATATTAAAAAGGAGATTTTAAAATAAACAAAAACTAATAGTTTAAAATGCTATGAGCACTACGCGATATCTAGCGGTAGGTAAAATATCGCTTGTATTGTTTATTCGCGATTTGGCGCAGCCCTCTCAATGCTTCTTAAACTATTCTTCAATAGATACGATTTACAAATTTAACAACAAATTTATTCATTCACTGCAAGGATGTCACTAATGAAAAACTCATCCTATATATGTTTTGTTGATTTTTTAAACACTAAGGAGAAGGGGCGCAAAATGTCGAGTTTTTGCCCCGGCTCTGAAAAATCGTAGATCCGTGGCCGCTAACCTTTATTAGGTTATGACTCTCCCAGACGTAGACTGATTTTATCCGTTCTTTATCTAACCCAGGGGTGGGCAAAGTACGGCCCGCGGGCCAACTCCGGCCCGCGACAGGCTTTAATCCGGCCCTACAGCAACGACTCTTTTAAAGTATGAGTATTTAATTATTAATGGTGTTCGGAATTGAATGTTGACAGTATGTAATACATAGAAAATAGCCGCATAAAATGTGCATGCAAGATGCTAGCGAAGCTAAAATTGCAAGCATAAATATAAGTTATGGCAATGTTTGTATCGTCGTACTTTTGCGAACAAACGTTCTCCACCATGAATATGCAAAAAACAGTTTTCGAAGCAAGTTAATTGACGAACACCTTTCTTCACCGAACCCCTCAAATGTGAGGCGTCCCTTAAGGGATGCCTTGGCAAAATGTATACAAAATGTATATAAATTTATATAAATGTAAATATAAATGTAAATGTGCGCCGCTTCATAGTAATCCGCTCTATAGTAATGCTATAGCTCTATAGTAAACCCCGCTCTATGTAAATGTAAATGTAAATGTAAATATAAATTTATATACATTTTGCCGTAGGCAACCCAAGCTAATCGCCATTCATTTGATGGGTTAAAAATATCATCATTTCAGCTCGAACCCGCTTACGAGGACATCATGGCCAATCAAAAGAAATTTTCAAATTCAAAATTCTTTATTAATCTATAATAAATAATAATAATAATAATAAACTCTTTATTTGCAATGAGTATACAAAAAGACGAGCTTCTTGCCACATAGCAATGTCTTACAACAAACCTAAATATAGTGGTACATGCCCGCATTGTGAAAATAAAGATTATTACATAACATAAAGACAAGTGGAAGAATTTAAAACTAATAATGCCCGAGGAGAGGAAATTGGGAGAGAAAGAGGAGAGAAAGGGAAGAACTGGTTACGTCTTAGAAAGGTAGTAATCCTTAAGGTGAGTCTTAAACGATGGTAAAGAAGGCGAGTTTCATATATTTGCTGGGAGATCGTTCCAGAGTCTTGCACCATGGACACAGAAAGAATAGTTGTCTCTATCTATAGTTGAATCTATAATGTTACATATAATTTAAAATGCAAAGCCATCCTAACTAGGCCTCGCCTGTACTAAGATAGGCTTAAGGTAAAGAGGTAAAAGAAGGTAGAGTGGATTTCGTAACTTTCTGTATTATCTTTGTATATTATTATGTTAAATTTAAGAAGAATAGTGCGTAAATATATTAAATTTAAGTATATACATAAATATATACCCATACATACCTACATAAATAAATATACGGGGTGTTATTATTGTACGGGCATTTTTTTCTGTTGGTGAATCAGTACAACATGGTAAACAACTTTTGATAAAAAAAAATGGAAAAAAAACAAAAAAAAATCTTTTTTGGAGAAAAAATAAATATCACAGGTTTTTATACTATTCATAAATTTAAAAGAAAACATTTTTTTGTTTTTTATTTTTGTTTTTTTTTTTATATTTTTTTTATAAAAGTTACCTGTTTCGTTGTACTGATTCACCAACAAAAAAATAATACGTGTGGCACTCGGGGACTGCCGCGGTAAAGCTATTGCATAGCATTTTTAACAACTTATGCAATTATAATTATTTATTTATTTTATTTATTTTATTTTTTCTGATATCAGATAACTGTTTTACGGCTTATTTGCGGCTGCGAAAGCAAATCATTCGGAATAATTTAAACGTCTTTCGATAGAGCGCCGCGCACGAATTTTTTATTCGATAAAGCAAAAAAAAACGGATTATTCGAAAAAAATCGTAGATAAAAAGATAGATAATTTAATTATCTTTAAAATGGTGCATGTTTCATAACAATACGCCAGATAGTATTTGCGTAGTAGTCGTTTTTGTGTTCGGTTAGACCTAATTTCACAAATTATTTATACTATGTAATATAAACAAAATCTAATATATTCAGAGCTAAGAATATTAGGAAAATGTTCTTGTTTAACATATATTTTTTTCGAATCGTAAGCAGTACTCGTTTAGACGTAATTATCAGTTTAAAATCATTAATTTTCGTTAAGAAATTTCTTCATTCGGTCGCCGCGCTGGCCTAGGCCCGCGATAAAAGCTATGCAATAGCTTAAAAAATGCCAGTGCAGTAATAACATCCTGTATACTTTATAGATAAATATAAAATAATACTTTATACATATTATATGTCACAAATCGTGCTTATGTTTAACATACATGATACATATTTAATATACACCTACCATGCCTGGTCCTTCAACTTCAAGTAATTAAATTAGGCAGTTTCTTTTTAATAGTACACCTCTCTGTAACTTTCATAATAAATAATAAAGAAAATTTGGAAATAAAATGCTTTTATACCTAGTTGTTTTTATGCTTTTACAATTGATTCGAGCCGGCCCCCCGTGAAATTCATTTTTTTTCTGGCCCCTCGTGGAAAAAGTTTGCCCACCACTGATCTATCCTATAGAATCTGTTCACTTTTCTATAGCTTTCGATAAGCGCATTTATCGCTCTAACTAAACCATAAAACCTGGCCTTGCAACGCTTCCATCAAACGCAGAGGTCAACGCGTGTATATCTAGAAGCACGATTCGACTGTAAAATATGCCACACGGGAAAAATATTTCATTGTAAAATTTTATTTTTATTCATTCTGTTTTTTGTTGCTCGCATGCCACTGCGTAAATTACAGACCATTAAATTGTATTCTTGAGGGCAGACTATTAACGGTCGATCCCATGATAACTACAAAGACGTTCCTACTAATCATCAGAGAACGAACTCCGGGTGACGTCACAGTAGAGGTCTAACACCACATGGTCACATGCAACCACAATATTAGTAGATCGAACAAACTGGGACCGACAGTTTTAATTGCTAGGTAAATGTACGACCAATCGGCTATACGATACCGGGTAAAGGATTCCGTGGTTCGCGATAGATTCAGTAGACACCGTATCACCGCTACGTAAGGGAGATGACCGCGCAACTGATCTTGAACCTGTAACCATTCGGGAGACCCATGTAATCCGGTTGCAACTGGAAGTAAGGGCGCGAGTGTTTAACCTGGTTGTCTCGCGGTAAGGCGTTGGCTTCTTACGGGCAAGTGGCGTAACTAGACAGTGGACTGTTCTACACTCACCGCACGGGAGGTAGAACGATCTAATATCGTTAAAAAATCCTGATGTGACCGGTTCGTCCATTGTAGTTGACAGCTCTAGTTCTCCTTGCTATGGGCGTTGCAAATTATTGTTTTACCTATACAGGGTAAAACAATAATGTAATTTACTTGCTTCCTGGAAGTGGGTAAATCGGTACGAAAAAAAAACATCTTAACGAATACTGTATATTCGCGATATTTTTCCTATCGCTAGATGGCGCAGGCGCTTAATGCTTATCAAAGTATTTTTCAAAATAAACGTTTTTTCGTTTTTTTTATTACTTTTTAAGCTATTGCATAGCTTTTATCGCAGGCCTAGGCCAGCGCGGCGACCGAATGAAGAAATTTCTTAACGAAAATTAATAATTTTAAACTGATAATTACGTCTAAACGAGTACTGCTTACGATTCGAAAAAAATATATGTTGAACAAGAACATTTTCCTAATATTCTTAGCTTTGAATATTTTAGATTTTGTTTATATTACATAGTGTAATTAATTTGTGAAATTAGGTCTAACCGAACACAAAAACGACTACTACGCAAATACTATCTGGCGTATTATTATGAAACCTGCACCATTTTAAAGATAATTTAATTATCTATATTTTTATCTACGATTTTTTTCGAATAATGCGGTTTTTTTGCTTTATCGAATAAAAAATTCGTGCGCGGCGCTCTATCGGAAGACGTTTAAATTATTCCGAATTATTTGCTTTTCCGCAAATGATTCGGAATAATTTTAACGTTTTCCGATAGAGCGCAGTTATCTGGTATCAAAAAAAAAAAATAAATAATTATAATTGCATAAGTTGTTAAAAATGCTATGCAATAGCTTTACCGCGGCAGTCCCCGAGTGCCACACCTATTTTTATTTATTTACTAAATTATTATTAAAAGTTGCTTATTTGCTCTTACTGATTTATTCACTTCAAGGGTGATATTACATATAATAAAAACTCACTCATCTATATTCCGAGACGGTACACTGTACAGAAGCCTAGAAATTAGCATTTTAAGGCCCGGCGCAAATGAGCCACTGGGCACAGCCACCAGTGGTTGTCGAGTGCGATAAGTAGCAAAGCGAGTGGCGAGTTCGAGCGAGAGGTAGCGTGTGGCGACCACCGGTCACTTAAGTACGGCGAGTTCATACAAAATGTATGAAAAAGCGTGTCAGCTACTTGTGGCTGTGGCCGGTAGTTAGATGGCGCCGAGCCTTAATATATCAGGCCTGATGCGGAAACAAGGCCAGTCATGTGATGACTTTAATTTATGGAGATGTTTTTAGTTCTACTTCGAGAAGTAAAGATTGACACAGAAGAAGAAAAGTCGTATGGTCGTTTGCGCTGAGCATTAATATATTTGAACCTTAATTTAAGCCGATGATCTTAGTTGAACTTTGAGAAGATGATTGACACAGAAAAAGAAGACAAGTCGTATTATTCATTTGGTTCTTAACGGTTTAAAGTGCAGCTTGTGCCTAATAGCTTTTCTGTGTTTCTTAGGTCGGTTCAGCTCCCATCCGATAGCCTCCTCGAAGAGGGACTAACCTGGTAGGGACGCTGTCAACTCCGCCTGCGGCTGTAATTTACAGTCGTAGACAGTTGGGATCGTAGGTTGCGATCCGGGAGAACACCTCGGGCGGAACTGGGCGGTTTGCGCACCGTGCGTCGTTAGCCAATATATTGTGCACTCCAGCGAATAACCGAGGGAATCATGAATACTGGGGTATTAGATATTCCTAAGAGCGCAATGGAACACCAAAGGATGAAAGCGGAGAGATTATACAAATAAGAAGGCATTTTTGACTGTAGTACCTACACGGAAGAGTAGGGCATGTGAAATCCCGATATCGTCTAATGGGGAGCCACTCCATTTGCCTGCGTCAGGTAAATATGTGATCAAACTTCGTCAAGGAATAAACAAAGCGAATACACTCGTTTTGAATCCATTCCAGCGTATCGAGTAGTTCCTCAAGGGTCCAGCAAGCTGGTCCTACGTACGCAACGTACACAACGTACGCAACGCTTTATGACCTCTGGCCCTTGAATGTGGGTACGTGAAAGTACACACTTGTGCCACGCAACGTTGTGTGGGATAAATGAGTCTGCTTGTTCATTCAAATTCAAGGGCCAGATGTCATAATGCCTTGCGTAAGCACTGCAAGTGTCCGGCACACTGGTCTTACGTACGCAACGTATGAAACACATTATGACATCTGGCCCCTGAATTTACTCGTGCATGGAATTAGACACACTTATCTTACGAAACGTTTCATGTAAATTCAATGGTTAGATGTCATAATGCATTGCGCACGTTGCGTACGTAGGGCCAGTGTGACGTCACTGTCATTCGCGACTTGTCCCTCGTACGCAACGTACGCAATGCATTATGACATCTGGCACTTGAATTTGCATGAAAACAGACACACTCATCATATGCAATGTTGTGTATAATAAATGTGTCTGCTTTCATGCAAATTCAAGCGCCAGATGTTAGAACGCGTTGCGAACGTAGGGGGGGGGGGGTTCGATGTTGCGACGGTGTGTCGCTACCCTTATCAAATGGACGGTAGACTTTGACTTTTCATGCCGGCTCCACACATTGGCGAATGTTCGTGTCCAAATGGTTGTAAACACCTATTATAGAAAATATATGGAGAACTCTTATGGCAGATATGCCAACCTCACCATATCACAAAAACGTAAACTGCGATTACCAGCCTTAGAAACGCGCCTGCGCAGTACGCGGTTTTTTAATTTTGACAGCCTGCGCGCCGTCACGACTGGATTGATGGGTTGCCATTTTACAAAAAGTAATTCTAACGGTTGGCTACAATGCGAAGTTACCAACCGTGTGGTTGGTAATGAAAGTAAAGTAATATTTCTTCCTACAAACGCTAAATTATTTTTATTCTTTGAAAATCCGCATCTTATTCATCACCTAATCTGTAACACGAACATTCGCCAATATGTCGCACCTACGGTGCAATAATGTCACTTATGCAAAAAGTAGTTTTTTGAGGAGAAGCATTTGAAAATTTAACATGCTGTAAAGTGATGATAATTCGTCATTCAAACAAAATAAGTGTATAATATCTTTACCACTACTTTCAACTTTAAATTAAAGAAAAATAGAAATACTTTAAATATTGTAATAAAAAAATAGGCCATTTTAAAATGTGGAACCCCCTCAGTAGTGACGTTGTGGCACTAAACTAAAACTTGTAATTGTGACATGGTGAATAGAAACAAAAGTCAAGAAATGATGCCAATAAGTTTTATTTCAACTGAAACAATTTTTTTATTAACTTTCCAGCAAATTTACTTAAGAAGTTAATTTTTGCACTTAATTTTTCGTACCTTTCCTCGTAAATCTAATGAAACGATTCCATCAATGCGTGCTCGGGAATCAATAACAGTTCGTATAGTCCTTTGTGTGATTCCCAAAGTGTTGATCAGAAAAGTTTTGCAGACGCGGTTGTCTTTGTTTTCATTGAGTAAGTAATATGCAGTATTTTCTTTCCTCTCGTATTGTCTATTTGTCTTTATGCGACGGTATGCACATTTAAGTGGTCTCGTACATGCATTTTAAAAGTCTCGCTGCCTCTCTAAACTACCCAACTCCCAGTATGACTTAAATATTGTAGTTCTGTTCTCTTCAGTAAATTTCGATGCACAAGACAACTGACACGTCATTGCACACGGCGGGCCAATTTTTTAGTTTGAAATTCTTTTTTTGATTTCTCTGAAATATATCGTTGGCCGGCATTTTTCGAAATATTCTTTTTCCAGGCTGTTGGATTACGAGTTCGTTTTCTTCCTCTTATTTTAGATGCTGGTTCTCGTGGCTGGCTAAACTCCTTGCCACCAGCAGCGTTATAAGAGTTATTATCATCAGACGAACCGCTAGTACTGCTATTGGAACTGCTACTGGAACTGCTGCTGGAACTGCTACTTGAACTACTGGAACTGCTAGATTCATAAATACTACTGCTAGATACTTCACGCTCTTGAGCGAAGCTTGTATTCGTCGCCAGAATCAGTGCGAGAGAAATGACACGTTAGGAGGTCAATATCTTGTACTTCCGGATCGTAGATAGCATCAATGTCAGGCAAATTATACGGCGAGTTTAGATGTGGTAAAACAGGCTTGTCTTGCTCTGAAGGTAATTCTAGCAGTTCGTCTGGATAAGTACAGTTTTCTGATGGTTGATCCTTCGAGTTTGGATGTGATAAAGCAGTGTTGTCTTGATCTGAAATTATTGCTTGCGGTTCGTCAGAGTATAAGCACAGTTTGCTGATGGTTGATCCTTCGAGTGTGGAAGTGGTAAAACAGTTTTATCTTGTTCTATGGATAATGCTAGCGGTTCGTCCGAGTAAGCACAGTTTGCTGGTGCTTGATCCTTAGAACTTGGAAGTGGTAAAAAAGTTTTATCTTGCTCTAAAGGTATTGCTAGCGGTTTGTCTGGGTAAACATGGTTTGCTGGTGCTTCATCCATAGAGTTTGGAAGTGATAAAACACAGTTGTCTTGCTCAGGCGGTAGTGGTAGCGGTTCGTCCGGGTTAGCACAGTTTGCTGGTGCCTTCGAGTTTTGAAGTGGTAAAACAGTCTTTTCTCGCTCAGGTTTTTCTTGCCCATCACAAATTGCACAAGTCTTTTCCCACGTGGAAAAATTGTAGGTGTTTTTTTTACTTAAATCTAAAACAAATAAGAAATACCACGATTAGGTCTAATAAAATACAAGTAAGTATATTATTTTAAGATTTAAAAAAATCTAGTCATTAATGCAAAAAAAGTTATAAAAAACTAAAAGAAAATTTGAAAAACGTGTAAGTAACTAATAAGAACACAATAACATGTTTCCAATTTATCAGATACAACTACTGTTTTTATACTGATTTTATTAATTTCTTTCATTTCACACTATTGTAATACTACATAATTGTAACAATAAACGCAATAGTACATTGGAGAATAAAAGTCATTATGTACATAAGAACCGTTGTTATTTCATATACCAAATATTAAATATATTAACTTTATGGAGAAATAATGACACTATTGTAATACTACATCTTTGTAACAGTAAACGCAACAGTACATTGGAGGATCAAAGTCATTGCGTACATAAGAACCGTTGTTTCTTCATATCCCAACTATTAAACATATTAACTTTCTGGAGAAATAATGACACTATTGTAATACTACATCTTTGTAACAGTAAACGCAACAGTACATTGGAGAATCAAAGTCATTGCGTACATAAGAACCGTTGTTGCTTCATATCCCAACTATTAAACATTAACTTTCTGGAGAAATAATGTCACTATTGTAATACTACATCTTTGTAACAGTAAACGCAACAGTACATTGGAGAATCAAAGTCATTGCGTACATAAGAACCGTTGTTGCTTCATATCCCAACTATTAAACATTAACTTTCTGGAGAAATAATGTCACAACTCATATACTACGTATTTTAGGTCATTATTGCTCCAAAATGAAAAAAAATAATTGTCACAATTACCTTTAGTGACGTTGCAACTCCAAGACACGTCTGCTCGTGCGGGCAGTCACACGCAACTGACCAATGAGACGTTGTTTCTCCCGGCGGTCGGTTGATTAGCACCAAAACCATAACGACACTACTACCCTCACACGGAAACTATTCTTACTACACAAGTGACAATTACCCACCAAGTGCAGAGGTACTTTAGGCGTGTTTTTGCATACTCAGCTCATTTTTGACAAATTTGCATAAGTGACGTTATTGCACCGTAGGTGCGATGTGGAGCCGACATTATGGCCCCTCCACATGTTGGCGAATGTTCGTGTCCAAGTGGGTGTAAACAACTATTAAGAAACATATACGGATATTCTTATGGCAGATATGCCAACGTCACCGTACCACAAAATATGAGCTGTGCTTGTCAGCCTGCGAGCTGCGCCTGCGCAGTACCGTAAAATGGGGTGAAGTGGACATGATGGGTTGAAGTGAGCCACAGAAATGTTAATGGACCACTTCAGCAGTTGCATCTGAAATACGGTCGCAATGATTCTTGTTCGCCTGTCAGTGTACAACTAACAGTACCTGTCAACTTCTAAACGCATGCACACGTGTTTGTCTCTGTGCTTCATAAAATTAAATATTATTCGTTCTGACGCCTAAAACTCCGGAAAGAACGTTGACCATATTATAACTACTGCACAAGTAAGTCTGATTATGTTGTGACCGGTATTATTGGCTTAGCGTGTTCATAATGTTCATGCTAATGCGTCGCTATATGGCCAATCAAATCGGTTGGACGTCTGTCAAAATATTTGAAATTAAATAAAAATGCAACTTCCAGGTGGGGAAGTGGGCCACTTGCAATATCATTGTGGGGTGAAGTGGGACACGGTAAAAACATGCCCAGAGTATACAAGAAGAGGGTCGATGGGCCCCATTATGCAGAGTATTCGAACGAGAAACTGGAAGAGGCATTGACTGAGATGAAACGCGGTGTTTCGGCAAGATAGGTTTCGGAAAAGTATAAAATCCCAAGAACCACTTTGCAGAGAAGATCAAAAGGACTTCAACAAAAAAAATATGGTGGTCAGACAGTATTATCCGATGAAGAAGAGCAGTTCATCGTGGAAGGATTGCTGGCATGTGCTGAATGGGGGTTTCCTCTGGGCACGAAGGACATACGAATAGTCGTTAAAGGCTATTTAGATCGCCAAGGCCGAGGTGTAACCCTTTTTAAAAATAACATGCCTGGTAATGAATGGGTGCGGTTGTTTTTGATACGTCACAAAAATCTCTCCGTCCGATTTGTAGAAAACATAAAACGAGTGCGAGCAGAGGTATCAACTGGGATGATAAATCAGTACTTTGATAACTTGGGTGCTTCGATTCTAGGTATTGAGCCTAGCTCAATTGTTAACTACGACGAGACAAATTTCTCAGATGATCCAGGCAAAAAGAAATATATCGTGAAGAGAGGTGCAAAACATCCGGAAAATATAATTGATCACAGCAAAACTAGCATTTCAGTAATGATGGCAGCTGCCGCTTCGGGGATACTACTGCCTCCGTATGTGGTTTATAAAGCGGAGCATGTGTACCCAACCTGGATTGAGAATGGACCAGATGGGACTAGATACAATAGAAATAAAAGTGGTTGGTTTGATGGCCCGATTTTTGAAGACTGGTTTTTTCAAATAGCATTGCCCTATTTTAAAAAACAGCCTGAGCCACGAGTATTAATTGGTGATAATTTATCAAGTCATCTTTCTGCAAATGTCCTTCAAGCGTGCAACAGTAACAATAAAAGATTTGTTCTACTGCCACCAAATTCTACGCATCTATGCCAACCCCTTGATGTGGCTTTTTTTCGGGCCGCTAAAGAAGAAGTGGAGGCAAGTTTTGTTAGAATGGAAAACAAAAAACAGAGGAGTTCTTCCGAAATCTGATTTTCCACGACTGTTAAAACATACGTTGAATGAATTGGATGTTCAGAAATCTACCAATATAAGAAGTGGGTTCGAAGCTACAGGCATTCATACTCTGAACTGCCACAAAGTTCTCGAGAAATTACCCGATTTTCCGAAAACTCCGAATCCAACTACATCGATGTCCACTGCTACAGTCATTACTGATAGTTTTATGGATTTTCTGAAAAATGCTAGAAGAGGAGACAAAACAGCTCCGAAAAAACGAGGAAAACGACTAAAAATTGAATCAGGAAAAAGTGTAGTCTACGTCAACGAAGAAGAGGAGGGCAAGGAAAATGCTAACATTGATCCTCTTGATTTACCTTTAGAAGACCCGCTAGAAGACTCTGAATCAAGGGATGAAGAAAATGATCCTCTTCCTTCTGTATCAACTCAACCAGAATTGCCGAACCCACTAGAGCCGGAGATATTATCTATCGGCGACTATGTTTTGGTGAATTATGACACAGAAAAACACCATCACAATATGTTGGAAAAATCCTTGATGTAAAACAAAATGAAGGACGATACCAGGTCATGTTTTTAAGAAAAATAGTTGGTATAAAATTGACTTACTTTACATATCCTAATATTGACGATATTGATGATGTTGGCGAAGAGAAAATACTTTATAAGTTGAAGACACCAAAGTCATTAAGAAGAGGAAGGCTAGTTTTTGCTGAATTGAAAAAAGGGAACTTTAATATTGTCTAAAAAGTAGCATATAAGACGCTTTTTTAATAGAATAAACATATTTTTTACTAAATAAATGATGCTTTTTGTGTGAAAATTATGGTTGTAGATTTTATTTATTAAAAAAATTGTTTAATTACCCAGGAGCCCCATTTTTTAAAAGTAGTATGATGTTATTATGAAGAACATATTTTTGGAGGTTTATTTAGGTGAAGTAGGCAGGCTAGGGATTTATAACGAATGAACCACTTCACCACAATCCTGGGGTGAAGTGGGCACACTAAAAAAAAAAATAACTTTCTTTGTTTATTACCCTTCGAAGTTGTCTTATCGTTAGTTTATTCATAATTCATTTTATTATCTATATTAAAATAAGTGAATAAATTGGATTAAAATGTACAGAGTTATGAGGGGAAAATATCCTAAATTAGGCCCACTTCACCCCATTTTACGGTACTGCGCACTCTTCGCACCTCTTCTATTTTTGACGTGATTTTGACAGCTCGGAGCTGTCAAAGTCTCTTCAAAAATAGAAGATTAGCTTCCCCTCTCTCCTAATAAAGTTTCCCCTCTCTCAATAACTCGGCAATTTAATGGACAGAAGCATTGTCGAGTTTTACGAAGAAGAAACTCTTGTGATAAAGTCGGAACCATACAATAATGTCCACGAGCCAGCGCGCATCAAAGATCTATTATTGGAATCCAATAATAAACATGCGAAATTGTAAATTGAAATGCTTGGTAAAGTTCTTTGCGTAAAACGCAGCTGTGTCGTTGACCAAAATGGTACATTGCACTGGAGTCGAAAGGACGATGATGGAATAGTGACGTTTTTATGGGATAACTGCCTTTTAAGTGGCATTCGTGAGCGAAGTCCACTTAAAAGGCAACAAAAATACAAAAACGTTGTCAGCGGATGCATTTGCACAAAATGCGATCGTGCATTTGCTAGTGAAACTGAAGACATCTTGATGGAGTTCACAAAAAAATAAAGAAATGTGTATGTGGGCAGTGTGAACGCGCATTTACACAACGAGGACATTTGGAAAAGCACGTATATAACAAGAAGGAATTTAGAAAAAAACGATATCGTTAGTATTTATTTACAAAATTTACCAAAAAATTACGGCTCAGTGTTCTGCGCGCGAAGGCTGGCTTCCGACCGATTAATACACGGTTTGACTATCTCTTCTGGATTTGTTTTGTGCATTTTTTGTTTTTTATTTATTTTGGGGATTTTTCTGTGATTGATTTAAAGGCCATGACTACCAATACAATAATAATGTACGTAGGTAGGTAGGTACTGGACTTGTAATACTATTGACACTTCAATAATTCCCGCCAAAAATATGATGTAACGATCTTTTCTACGTTTGTCAAAGCTGTGCTGCCACTATTTAAGCTGATTTTTGTGCTACTTTCATACTTCGACTTCTGCGAGTTTCCATGTCAATTTCCGTCAGGCCCGGGCTGTCCCTTTTTATTATAATTATTAAATGTATCAATTGCTTATATGCAATAACCTCAAATTACTAAAATGGGTCCCATCAAACTTGCAGAAGGCAAATTTGCAGACGGCAATCTTGCAGACGGCATTCTTGCAGGCGGCAGTTTTGCAGAAGGCAATCTTGCAGAAGGCAGTTTTGCAAATGTCAAACTGACGTTTCGAGAACCTAACCTAACCTAACAGAAAAACTTAAAACATTTTTTTTTAATGTTTAGTTTGATGTACTAAATCATCCACTACAAGGATGCCGGTAATTAATGTCACTTCGATTTTAGGGAAAGAAAAACCTAACCTAACCTGACAGAAAAACTTAATAATGTTTAGTTTGATGTACTGAAGTTTGCCGCCTGCAAGGTTGCCGCCTGCAAGGTTGCCTCCTGCAAATCTGCCCTCAACAAATTTGGAGCTGTCAAAAGTGACATTTGTGCAAGTTTGCCGCATGCAAAACTGGCGCCCCCCACTAAAATAGACCACGCGACCAGAATGAGAAATCGATAGCGGAAGAGAAAGCTGCATATGGGCCCACTCTATCCTTGTTTAGTCGCGCAGGCGCGGGACACGTAAATATATTATACTGAGTGCAACGCTTGGACGCCATAATATGTCTGCTATGTGAGTTTGAGCGTTCGTTGTATTTAAAAAAATATTTTAGCTGTTTCAATTTAAAATTGTATGTAAAATAATTCGGAAATAAAGAATTCCGAATTATACTCATTTAAAATAATGATAAACGCGCATGCGCGACTGGATAAGGATAGAAGGCCCTACAGCTATTTTTTCTATTCCGCTATCGCATTCATCACAGGCCGCGGTCGCATCACTCCTGCATCACTCCCGCGGTCTAATGACAATATCCGAGTTACCACTTGCCAGTATGTTAAGCCGATTTTTGTTGCTACTTTCATACTTAGACTTCTGTCAGTTTTCTTCTGTCAATTTTCATGTGAACTTCCGTCCGGCCCGAGCTGTCACTTTTTAGTTTTTATTGTTCTTTTTTGGTTATAGCAAATGTCTTTATTGCTTATAAATATGTGCAATAACGTTTGAAATGTATTGTAATATTCAATCCTAACCTCTGAATTACGCTTAAAAATGAGTAGTTTGGAACGAGTGCCCATTTCGTCGCTACAGAAAGATACGAAATATTTGTTATCGCTGCTCCTGAATCCCTCTAAAGTTATAGCTACGGATGAAGGACTGCCACGGTAAGATATTCCGGATATACAGTTTTACTAAAATATATACTCATATGTAAATCACCGGAAATATAAAACTGCTTCAGATGGATATTTTATAACAAAGTTAATGAAGTAATTATGAAGGTACCATATGTAATTACCGATAGTTTTAGGGTCGTTCATTGTCATTTCGAATAATTATACCTACTTAGGGATCAATTTAGTAACAGTTACTGAAGTTAGTCGCGTGAAATGCGCACTGATTGATTTTGTAACTCCCTAATTTTTTGTCAACATTGATTGTGTATTTTTGTGAGAAATCTTTGCGGCGTGCAGTCTTGTTCGCTAGAAGTCTCGAATGTAAACTAATTTATTATCATGTCTTCAAATTTTATTCAGAAACCTGGGAATGTTTCCATTGCGACGCCTCAGACGGCGCGGTTTGTTTCTCTGCTAAGGGCGCGTTTAAGGCAAGAGGGAACAGATGGCGTTAATATTCAAAAATATATGGCAAAATTTCAATATATGTGATTTAAGACCAATAATGAGTACAGAATTTTAAGTCTCTTAAGTCCAATATTTCAAGATTAATATAAAGCTAGTGCGCGGTAGCGGAATTCAACAACAATCTTTTTAACTCTTGTCATGACCAAATCATGCCGGTATACCAAATTTTAGCACAACCGGATTGATCGGCGCTATCAAGGAGAAATACGCACACACACACACACACACACACACACATACAGACACCCCGTTGTGGTGGCCATGCACGCCGATTGGCGTTTTTCGTATTATCCGTATTATATCCGTATTTATTCAATTATCGGCTCCATTTCTCCCTCCACTGCGGTAAAAGTCTGTCATTGATGCCTGCCATTGAATAAGCCACCGTTATATATTAGTATGCTTGCACACACCTTCTACAAACAAATTTTTGACGGCTTTGAAAATTTCGCGAGAAATGACGGCTTCTGAAAGGTTAAGAGTTGACTTTTATTAGAAACATAATCTGAATTTTGTTCATTATCATATTTTCGTTTGAATGCTGCATAATATTATTGTTAATATTGATTGTTTTACAAAACATATCCATTTGGCGGGACACTGAAATTATAATACCGACCGAGATGCCATGGAATTAAACATGGAATAAGCTGAGTCGGGTCCATCATAATACTATTACAACGTTTCTAGGGGTGGAACAATGGACCCCAGACTAACACCTAGCTGTGGTAGATTCAGGACAGTTGTCTTTGCCACATGCGAGCGTTCGCCTCACCACCCTATTCTCCCTCCCTTTGCAGACTTGAGATGTGGAAATCCCGGTTTTAGATTTTTTCTAGCAATAACTTGATTATTTTTCTAGAAAGAACAAGATCTTTAACGAGATAAAACAGTGATTTGGCTGGCAATTACGGGCACCAACTTCCACTGCACGAGTTTGTCCAGATTTTTTTTATGAAAAAATGGTAAATTGACATGAAGCGAACCAGGGAGACTCTCGGCCGGTCTTTCCCATTTTATACCATCTCCACACATCTCTACATGCTCTCAAAGCCGCACGGCCAAGGTAGTTCTTCATGGAACGAACCTTGAAGTCACCACCACAAGAGGCTGTCCGCAGGGAGGCGTACTCTCGCCCCTACTATGGACTCTTGCAATAGATTAACTCCTGCATAGGATGGCAGAGGCCAGGATAGACACACAGGGCTATGCAGATGACCTAGTAGTCATTGTCCGGGACCTTTGCCAAAACACAATCTCTCACGTGATGCAGAGAGCGTTAGCAATGGTTGGCAATTGGTGCAGGGAGAACGAATTATCGATCAACGTCAATAAGACCGTCCTCGTGCCATTTACTAACAAACATCATCTAGGTGGACTGAAAATGCCAAATCTAAACCACAGGCAGATCTCTTTCTCCAAGGAAGTAAAGTATCTGAGAGTCACGCTCGACCAGAGACTCACCTGGAACAGCCGCCTAGACAAAACAATTCAAAAAGCTAAAAGTGCTTTGGGTGGGTATAAGCAGAAGACTGGCAGGGAAAAATTGGGGCCTTAACCCCAAGATCTCCTACTAGCTATACACTGCTATTGTGTAATTGTGTATAGCCAGTGGGAGATCATCACATAGGCCTCGGTGGTATGGTGCAACAAAGCCAACCAAAAAACTATGATTACCAAACTAAGCAATAACCAAAATACGACGTGCCTCATGACAACTGGCGCAATGTTCTTCACTCCTGGAGCAGCTCTAGATGCACTGCTGAACTTACCGCCCCTACACATTCACCTTAAACTGGTGGCGGAAGCCAGCATGTACAGGCTGTCTGCGGGGGAGAAGGCAAACTGAATCTCACAAGCGCTAAGATCAGTTGTTGACTTAGTCAGTGAAACCAACCCTCAACATGGTATCAGACACCATGCTTCCACTCCTAAACTTTGGAAAACTTTTTACAGTGGAACTGCCGCCCAGAGACGACTGACTAAAAAACCAACTGCGCTGGGAGGCCGGTAGCCTTAAATAGTATACTGATGGGTCCAAATGGGGACTTGACGTAGGCTGCGGTATATATGGAGAGCAACCAAACTTCGGAAGAAGTGTAAACTTAGGGAAATACGCCTCCATATTCCAAGCGGAGGTATTAACCATTATTGAATGTGCAAATATCAACCTCCATAAGAACTACGCCAACCACCGTATCTACATATATCCAATCGGATAGCAAGGCAGCTGTTATGGCACTAGCCTCGAATACCATTAATTCAAAGCTGGTGCAAAACTGCGTATCACTTTGAATTTACTGGGCGAAAAGAACAGGGTAATTCTAAGATGGGTTCCCGGCCATGCAGGAATCGAGGGAAATGAAAAAGCCGACGAACTTGCTAAGACGGAGCAAAGGGAACGTTATACGACCCTGAACCTTGCTGTGGCATACCAAAAAGCCTTGCAAACATAGTGCTCAAAAAATTTGTTTAGAACAATCTATCAACCACTGGAACAACATGCCAGGTTTGAATAATTCCAAAGTGCCATTCACGGGGCATTGTGGCCTGAATAAACACATGTACAACCTCAAGCTCCGGGACACGAAAATGTACAGGTTCTGCCAAGAGGCAGAGAAAACTCCCCTGCACCTCATGTGCGAGTGTGGTCCGCTGATGCGTAAAAGATACACGCACTTGGGTGGTCATTACCTCCAACCTGAGGAGGTAAAACAATCTGGCGCCTAAAGCCTGTTGCGGTTCTTAAATGACACGAGATCTAGCACAGAACTATAGTAGGTGGCGAACACAATAGATCAAGCAATGGTCACAGTATTTTTTTAGTAATGCTGACCGTCGCCTGTAGGGAACATTACATTGTTATGATAGGAATTTCAAGTAGAAGTAAAAAACCAGCAGTACAATGCAATGTCTTTGAACAATGCTGCTGCAAGAAAAATCGCTAGTGAACAATGCTGACTTTAATATGATTATTTTGTAGACCATGGTATCTAGATCATGCTAACCGCCGCTCATCGGCAGCACGCCGCAGCCAACCTGTTAATATTTCTCAGTTAATCAGAAATCTTGTTATTTTTTCAGAGATTGGCGTGGACTGGCCCATTTAGTGAATATTTCTGGTGAAATATTTCCAGCACTGACTAATTCAGCAGATCCAACAGCCGCCGTTCTGTCGTTTTGGATAAAAAAATCGCCAGAAACAAATTTAGATAATCTAAGAATATTTTTAGAAAAATTGGACCGATTTGACGTGATTGACGATTGCCAGGATCTATTTGGTTAGTTCATGTTTACCATTATGTATTTTTCTTGCATGGAATAACGACAACATATCTATTTTATTATTATCGTATGTTTTACTCCACAAGAGTCACATCATTTCCATAACGTACCTCACACGGGTGAAGGGACATAATAGCAATGAGGAGGCGGATAGACTGGCAAGGCAGGGATCGTCACACCCACCAATCGATCCAGAGCCCACATTACCACTTTACACAAAGACAGAACCAGGAAGTGGATAAAGCACAAGTGGAGAGAAACATACCTGACGCAGACAAAGGGGGTCATTAGGGAACGCCCACTATGATAAACAAGTGCTAAGACTCTTCAGGGATAATTTGTGGGAAGACAGTAGGCCAGCACACTGGGCACTGCCATCTTAACAAGCATATGCACACACTGGGGATAGCCGACGGCCCCGGCAGGTGTTGCAAAACAGAAAATGAGTTGACTGAGCATGTGATATGTTCATGCCTACAAATGATGGGCACATATGTTTGCCGCCTCCGTCCGTTGTGGATTCTGTGATTGGTCGCCCAGGTAAGCTGGTTCCAGGATCTACGATCTATAATATGTGGTGAAGACCAATAGATATATAGGTGTGCATAAGCCACAATAGCCCTAAAAGTAGGGCTAATTGCGGGTGGTTGTGTGATCGGCTATTCCCCTACACCGTTATTATCATCATCATCTCCTTGCCCCACTATATATTATTTACTATTATTTACAGCAAATCGCAGGTCATACATGACATACGCTTGAGTCATCCTATACAGGTATTCTATACTAAATTGGTGTACCTAAATTGTCAACATAAGGAAAAAATTGTTGGAACATACATATACCATCACATTGTTCATACCTCGACTCCAAAAAGTATAACCAACTTCCATAGTTTCAGGACAGGAAAATGAGGCAATAATATACATCCTTTTTCTCATCCCTTTTCACAGAAGAGATGCAGTCCTGTCTCCGTTTCTTCATAGCAATATTCGAAATCAGCTTTTTCACAACGTTTTGTCCCAGTTTTGGCTATTATCCCCTTTTGAGATGACGCAGGTGTTTCTTTTGCTACCATTGGTCGCAGAACTCCTTTTTAAGCCAACAGGTAGGCTTTCTCGTTTACACGTCTCGTTTACGACTCAATCCCCAAGTGGCATCCGATGTAAAGCGTCTATTCCGAGAACGGTCTTTGGTTTGATATCGAATGATGAGATGGCCCTTTTTTCAAGTTTTCAGATGAGCGAGCTTCATGTAATAGCATATAATTACTATTCCTGAAACTGCAAATTTTTAGGGCCTTTCTGGAGCTCAGCCGACCTCTTCACCATTAGTAACCTATCCTTTACTCTGCTCTCATTTCAGAAAAAGACGCTGAACACTTTTTGACACCCAAACAAACTCAAGAACCATGTTCCAGTCCGCCAGCTCATATCGCAAACTGGGCTGATTCAAACGTTTTAACAGTAGATGATGCAAATTTAGCACAGCAAGGCTTTCTACACCTTCAGACTTACGATGCATTTGTATTATTTGCCGATGAAGATATTGATTTTGCTACCGAGTTAATCGAGAGAATGGAAGAATATGGGTTTAAGGTAGGTATCTGAAAAGGTAAATCTTATTAGAGAAACGTTTTTACAACGTTTTTCCTAGGATCATCCAACAATGCCCTATATGCCTTTAACAATGCCCATTATTTGTATAGATGGTTTTGGATTGAGGTTCGTAAGAGACAGAGACAGTGGGCTTGATTGCGTTTCTTCGTGAACTAAAATCGGAAATTAGTTCGTGTGAATGAGACAGGGCAATATCCTAGAGCAGAACGTGAAATGAACGGTTGTCACTTTTTCGCTTTAAAACTACTTACCAAAGATAAAACATCTGAATCTCCGACCGCACGAAATGTGTTCAAATTTATTCCGACGAGTATAAGTTCGAAAGGTAGTTTTTATATTCCGCTCATTCGTTTCATATTCCGCTCTAACGTATTGCTCTATCTCGTTCGCTTGAACTAATTTCAGCTTTAGTTCACAAAGAAACGCAATCGGGCCCAATGGGCCCGATTGCATTTGTCTTGAACTAAAGTCTTAATTACTTCATGCAAGCGAGACGGGCCAATATATAATATACGTTATAGCGTAATATGAAATGAACAGATTGTCACTTTTACATCATAAAACTACCAAACAAACAGAGTGGCATCATGTAACACCGGATGAAATATTTTCAAACTAATTCAGATTATTATATGTGCGGCAGGTAGTTTTTGTGCGGGAAAAAATGCAATCACTCATTTTAGATTCCGCTCTAACACACTGCTCTGTCTCGTTCGCATGAACTATTTTCCAATATTAGTTGTAAAAGAAACGCAATCGAACCCAATGTGATCTTCCTGACGCTCTGTTGTGTTACGTCAAAACACCGCCATTGGAAAATAGCTGCTTTGAGTAAATGGCTATCAAAGTCTTTTTTTTTCGTCTAGGCGCTATTCCATAGGCCTCTTTTTGATTTTGTTATAAAAGATAGCTGGTAAAGTCTCTGTCTGATATTTTGAAGCAGACATATAAAAAAGACATCATTGAGTCGTTTAAATTCTATTACCACATAACACTATTTCTATTTACTGTGTTTAGCTATGACATGACAGAGCTGTTTCCATATCATACTGTATGGCATTATCTTTCTTTTTTTCAAAATTCTATTTTTTTCCTATCCAAACATTTTGTGCTGCTGTAACTAAATTAACAAACAGGATACATACATCGAGATCCTTATGGGCCCTTTCCAACATTCAAAAACTTTTGACAGTCCAACTGTAACAGTCAACGGTGAGCGCTTTAGGTGCATGATAACCAATTATTTTTTCCACGAAGTTGAAGATATGGATGTGGAAGATGTGTGGTTTCAAAAGGTCGGCGAAGCTTGCCACATATTGGATGCAACGTTGGCTGTTTTGTATGAAAAGTTCTCAGGTTAATTTCTTGTTTTGATGACCGTAACTGGCCGCCAAGGTCCTGTGATTTAATACCGTTGGACTTTTTTTGTGAGGTTATTTGTGCTAATAGTTGTGTCTACACCGACAAAACCAAAACATTCCAGAACTTAAAAACCAACATTTTTCAAGTTATGGCCGAGATACCGCCTAAAATGTGCAAATAAAAGTCCTCAAAAATTAATTACCTCGAAAGGATCGACTGCTGCAAAAGATCCAGAGGCGGCAATTTGATTGATGTTATTTGTCATAAAAAATATAATACAACAAATATTTGATCGAAAGTTTAGAAACTTGTATTGCGTTACCCTTTATGACATGATAAAATTAACAATTAAAAATGATATTTCCAGCTCTGCGTAAAAGATCGCGATTTACTCGGCGGACTCACTTCAGAACATTCAGCGGTACTTCAGCTAATCGCTGAAAGATGCACTAGAATGTTAGTAATCATTTCACCTGCCTTTCTTCAATCTCCGGCTAATACATTTTTCATGGATTTTGCACAAGCACTCGGTATAGGTATGCTTATATTATTATTTAAAACTAAGTTATTTTTATTACTAATATTATTAGAGGATTTAGTGTAAATATGGACATCCTCTTTTGTTTTTGATTTAAAGTTACTTTCATTTTTAAATAATCTAGATTTTTGTCTTTCATTAACAACTATAGCAAGTTTCTTAAATGCGATAAGGCAAAACAATTATTTCATTTCAAAAACGACGATTTACAAAAGCTTTTAACCCTTCAGGCCCCGCGACTCGCGTTTAGCCATCAGTTTGACTGCGATATCGAAGTCGCGGGGCCTGAATGGTTAATAAAGTACCAGAAAAAATGGGGCCCTCTTCAAAAAAACAATACATAATACAAAATTATAACAAAAAAAACTGACCTGATTTTTTTTTATATATGCAAGCAGCGATGTCATGGTGAAACTTAGAATGGGCTATCATAATTAAATGCATATGCAAAACTTCAAGCTGTTGACCGTTGAGGAGTTCCCTCGTTGCCAACCCTGGGTGCTGCAGTCCTGTCTTGGTGAAACCTAAAATGGGCTGTTGTAATTGAATTCATATACAAAATTTCATGTGTGCTGTTGACGTTGAGGAGTCCCCTCGTCGAGAGCCAACGAGGGGGATCAGGTCATGCTTACCATAAAAAAATGTCATCGGAACTGAAGTAATATTTGAGGAGTTCCCTCAATTCCTCATGGAATTCATCATCAGAACAGGATTTTGATCAAATGAGACCAATCTGGAAGTATATCCTTTCAAAAAAAAAAAGAATTTTCTGAATCGGTTCATAAGTAAAGGAGTTCTGAGGTAACAAACATTAAAAAAAAAAGATACAACCGAATTTATAACCGCCTCCTGATTTTGAAGTCGGCTAAAAATGGTAGAGAGTTTTTTTATTACAGAAAAAAAAATATTTACAGAAATCGCAAACATAACTGACTTATTCAGCCCTGGCTCAATCTAAGTGTGCCCACATTTGGCATATAACACATTTCACCTACACCAAGAAAGGGTGCCCATATTTACACCAACCCCACCTAAGAAAGATGGCTACTATCACATGTAACCTAAAAGCTTGCATAACTAGCTTAAGATCTTCGCTTTCCGGATATCACTGTGAAATTATTTTTAACTAAACATAAGAACATGAAAAGAAAACGATTTCAAATACCTCTCAAAAGTTTGCAGTCCAGAATAAACACCAATTTATCTCTCGCTGCATCCACACTACTTGAAAGAATGATTCCTACTGCTCTCTTCTATCTTATATTAGCGAATGGCGCCATCTACAGACCTCGCCGCCAGTCTTCAGTACCTCCCATAGCCACTAGAGAGGGGTACCCATATTTACACCTGTGCCCGTTTTTACACCTCCTCAATTATTTATAACTATTACATAGTCTTGACTTTTATCACTGAAAGATAAATTGTTTTTTGATCTCTTCCTATTGTCTGCAACTAGTAATACCTACTGATAGAGTTGTGATGATATTTTAAAGAATAAATTTGAGGCTGCCATTTTTAGATTTTCTTATCCTACCTCTTAGACCTAAATTATGCAAAACATTTTTTTCTGCCTGTAAACATTTTTTTCTGCCATACAACTTTAATTAATTTAATATATATAGCACTTCTGTCTACCCTTTTGAAAGTATTTTTTTTTTAAACTGTGGAAGGGCTGTGTTAAACATTGTTCTGCTATACAGCCAGTCGCCACACTTTTTATACTGTCGTTATCTTTATTGAAACCGGCTATAATAAGCAATAAATTTATTGTGTAGAAGTGTACAGACGATATCATGTCAACCATTATAAAAATCCATCTGATTTGAAACAAAACATTTGTCTTCCAATTCCACTTCCACGGGTTCATAGAGTTTACGTTTTGTAATATTCCAGAACAGCGCCAACGTAAGATAGTTCCTTGCCTTTACAAAAGATGCACTCTGCCGCCACAGCTTTCCTACTATTTCCTTTTGGACTATCAAAGATCAGGCCGTTTGTGGAATTTTTGGGACAAACTCAGGGACTCACTTCGTGTGGCTCCACCCGCTCTTACTGAAAAACAAAGGTAAGTAGTGATTACAATCTCAAAGGAGAATAGAAGGTGACTCAGATATGACCATTGATTCTCAAAAGTTTGGGTGAACAGCACCCTTAACCTTTTGGAAACCAGTCATTCCACCCAAAATTTTTGAAGTCCTCGAAAATTTGTTTGTAGAAGTGTGTCCATATATATAACGGTGGCTTATTCAATGACAGGCTTTTACCTCAGTGGAGGGAGAAATAGAGCCGATAATTGAATAAATACGGATAATACAAAAAACACCAAAACGCCGTGGCCACCTAGGGGTTAATCGATTAAAAAAATGATGCGGCATCCGTCCTATCCTTCTACGTTTCTTATTAGTTGGGGAGCCAGCTACAAACCAGTGCAAGAGTTTTGTAAAAGCTAATACTTTTAGATCAGACAGTATTTCGACCAAAGAATGCCAGGGTAGAGTCAGTAATTTTAATTAGTACCCCCAAAGTGTTTTGGAAAAGCTGAAAACTCATCAGTAGACAGTGGATGCAATAAAGAACTCAAAACAAATGGTCAGCTGCTTAACAATAGAATATGTGGTGTCAGCATTACTCCAGACATGAAGTCGCTCACAAAAACTCACAAAAATGAAGTCCCTGCAAATACGCCGGTACGTATTTGTCGGTTACTATTACGCATCAGTCTAATGTGCCTCGCAATATATTGGACTTCATTTTTGTGACGTGTATGGAATAATGCTAAAGTAGTCTGACCATTTGTTTCGAGTTCTGTATTGCATCCACTGTCTACCTATGAATTTTCAGCTATTCCAAAACACTTTTGGGGTACTAACTAAAATTACCCCTTTACTAGTACGCCATTGCCAGGTGTCCTGGAGTCTAGCCTGCTGACTCTACCCCAGCATTCTATGGCCATAATACTGTCTGATCTGAAAGTATAAACTTTTACAAAACTCTTGCACTTTTTTGTAGCTGCCTCTGAAGCTATATAAAAACATGTCTAAATATGAAGTACCTTTCCTATTATTTCTCTCAAGATTCTATTTGGATGTCGCACTTTAAACCACACCCAGCATTAATTTGAAGATTGCTCAGGGAAAGAGGGTAGGTTTTTTATAACATGGTAGAGGCATCTTTTTGGCGATTTTACACTCCGGTACACTCATGTACACGATCCTGGTTGAGGTACCTATTTTACGAACTTAACCCCTCCTCTCGCGAAGTAAAAATTCAGCTATCACTTTTGCGCGCGACATATTCGCGCGAAAAATCGAGGCGAGTCGACGACCTTGATACAAACGACCATAACTTGTAAACCACTACACCGATTATAAAAATAATAACTGTAAAATGACCGCATTGAAATTTGAAATATAAAACATTACAACTTTATCTCGTAAAACAATTAAGATAATAATGAATAAATATTACAAAATTGGCGAACTGAAAAAACTCGCCTATAAAATAATTTCGATTTTTTTGTCACAAAATACGTTAAATATGCAAAAATTGTAAATACAGTTATGTTCTTTATTAAATTCTTTACCATAACCATATTTTTTTGACTTATTTGCATACAAAAATATTTATTTATTCAGCCAAGAAAAATTTTATGTATTCTCGTAAAAAAAAAATTTTTAAATTTTTAATTTGTGACTACTTATGGTATTTTTTTATATGAAATTCTTTCAAAATAACTTTATTACTACATCACACTTCTTAGAAATCACACCAGAACTTTGAGCTTTTTCTGATATTACAGAAAAATCTAAAGTTTTGAGAGTTTGCGTCCAAAACTTAATAATAAACTTTGAATGCTCATAATCTAAAATTCGTTAGATTTTTTTCAATTATATTGTCTCATTATAAACTTATTATATGTCTAATAACTAATTACTATACTCCAAAGAGTCACATTTCATCGAAAATCTATGGAAAATCGCACTTAATTCTCTCATAGTAATTATCAAAACAAGTTTCTTTGCGCGAGTCATATTAGAAATCAACATATAATGTTTTAAATACGCCTAATTATGTGATAACTTAGGATGTAAATGAAGCAATACCTATTTTGTTAGTAAATTAAAGCGGCATTACGTCATATTTCGCGATATATCGGAATATTTCACAAACATTACAAAATAAAAACGACCATTTTTTCGCGAGGGGTTTGTCGTCGCCGAAGTCTTTTGTTTAAAAATTCGTCAAAAACAGCAAATGGACTATCTCAAATGACTAATCCTCATACCGAAACTACTTAAAATGCAAATTACTCACTGTTCTCCAGTAAATAACACTCAAACACTGCACACACAACATTTTTATCACCCATTTCGCGGAAACGTAAGCGGCCGTTTTGGTTGCCGGCGGACTAGCGTTTGACGTCTATGCTCACTTTTTAAATCATCCTTCGATATTGCCAGACGGAAATCTTGAATTAAAGATATTTTGGCCATATCGTAGCGCCCTCAGAAAGTATATAGTACGGCGTGTCGAATTGTAAATTGCATTTTTTGCAGCGGCGAGCGTTTGGTCCCGTATATAACGTTACGGAGTGTTAGGCGGCCACATTTGATCCGCCAGGGGATGTTACGGAGCGACCGGGTTAACAAGTGCCTAGCTAGAATTTTGCTTTGAGAGAATTCAGCCTAATGCTTCGATTCTTTCAGGTTTATAATACTTGTCATAGACCTATGAAAAGTTTTTTTTAATCAATTGGTTTTCGGATAAATTTTCACTAAAACTTTCATAAATTTTTTGACTAGAAAGAAGATTTTTCCATCAGAGTAAATCAAACTTCTAGAAATCCACAAATGTGGTTCTTACCCAATAATGGTCCCCAGATATATTTGCAAAAAGCTATATTTTGTCTTCCGATTCTGATGCATTTTCCAAAATTATTAAAACTTAGCTGTTTTTCCATAGTTCAATTTTGAAATTAAGGTAAGGGGCGGTCTACATATTAAGTAATCACCGAGGGGGAGTGGGGGGTTGGATCTGAGGCTTATGCTTGATTACGTGGGAAGGGGAGGAGAGGGTGCCCGTCCTGATTACGTAATCAACTTTGGTCACCGCATCGCAATTTTTTTAGTCTAAACCTTCACAGAAATAGTGCATTGCCGTGCCGAAGATACCCCGCACGCGCGATGTGCGTAGATAGTCCCCGCGCTTGTCTGCGATTGAGGCGGCCAGGCCCGCTCCTGCTTTGGCTGGCAAGCCGCTGGCCGCTCTGCGTCGCGGCGGCACGGCTGCAACTCTGGCCTAGCGCGCCGCTGCACGCTCCAACTCGATTGCGGAAAGATTAACGTGGTTGTGTGGCGCATCAACTATGGCGGATTAACACATGGAGTTTCTTAGTACGTACGCCAAAGTGTTTTCACTCCTCTCGAGACCGGAGACTCAACGGCGGGCCAAAGAGGAGTGTGGGCAGTTTAAAAAGGAATACAAAAAGTACACAAAGGATCCGGAGTTCTGCCTCATGGTGGAAGAGTCTTCAAACAAACACTTTACAAACGCTGGATTCACAATTCTTCACATTTTCCGCAAATTCGGTTTATTACGTAATCTTGGAGGGGGGAAGGGCCGCTGATTACATCTGCTGGCATGAGGGAGAGGGAGGAGTCAAAAGTCCTACAAACAATATTATGTAATATGTGGACGGCCCGCCCCCTAAATAATATTTTTATCATAAAAGAACTAAAATCTTACCCGAAATAGTACATTTAAAAAATACCACCTCGTCAAAAAAATACATTTTTTCTGAATCAGAGATAAAAGACGAGAGATAGAAAGACACTATCTTTCAACCAGCAGTCACTACCCTGACCACTCGTTATTTTTGACTAATGGTGCATATTCAAATATAGAATACTTTTCATACTGAGCATGCTACACCTCAGTTTGAGAATCACTGAGAAAATTCTCTGTATTGTAGTAATATAATATTTTTTGTATATTTTCAGGGCCACTGTTCGAGAAATTGAATCCGATGCTTCTTCAATGACCTTAATGCCATGCCGAGATCCAATGAGAAATTTGCAACAAAGAAAACCAGCCTCTTCAAACCCACCGACGATTACAATCACTTCGAATGAAGAAAAACAGCCCACAAATTATTTTAACGGTTTAGATAGTACTTCGAAACTTAGACAGTCATCGAGTATGGTAAACATTGACGACATTAATTCTCTGTCGGTGCCAATAAATGATACCGGCACAAATTTGAGTGATAGTGATGTATCTGATCTCCAAGAGACAATGAGCGACACGTCGAGCGTTAAAGCTCAGAAATACTCAAAACCTAGGTGGTTCAAGAATTTCTTAAGGCCCTCGTCTTCCACAACTAATCTAACATCAAATAGCAAAGAAACAGTTGCAAAAAAAAAGAAGAAACTATTTAAGAAGATATTTACTCCTGCTTCTTAATTTCAAATTAATATTTAATAAAAATTTACCAAAATTGAGAAATATTGTTTTCTAGTCAGTGGATTTTATCAATGCTGTTTTGAATAATTTCTTTGGATCTTTCGCTCTTTTGCGCTTGATGCCGTGATCGTTAAAGAATTCGATAGAAGTGGCATTATGCAGCAGTTAAAATAGCAAAAAATCTTTTAATATGCATTCTATCAACATTATCTGTGACAAACAGAATGTAAAAATCAGATATTTTGTATTTCCTAATTATTTTTGTTAATGATATTTCACATTCCACTATATTATTAGGAAATTCCCGGTGAATCATTAATTTATTTTAATTTATCGATTCAGCTCAAATAATGTGCCTTATTATGAAAAAAGTGCCTGAATATATTTTTATATAAATTGTATACATAATAATTATTATTTCAAACAGTAGTCGATATGGTACTGTGGACTCCTATTATAATGTGACTGTTTTGAATGTATATTCGATCACAAAATATAAAGGTTGGTATTAACCAAGTACCCAAATTACGAATTTGTCTCTCTCATAGTTTGTAATACTAATTGAAATGCCATATAAACCGGAATACTGTTTTTGGCGTTAGCTATGACATGATGATTGGAATTGATTATACCTATTTGTTAATGGCTGTGTTTTGAAATCTACATTACTTACACATAATAATCATTTATCCACAGTATTCATATTCCTTATTTCTAAGCTAAACTTTTTATTCTAATAAATGTATAATCTTTATAATATTGTTTAAAACATGCAAGACTAAAAGAGAAATTTTATTACAATCCTTATGATCGTAGTTGTTAATAAAAGTATTTTACAAGTAGGTAAAAGTAGTAATACATTTTATAAATTTTGAACAAATTTTACGATTAAATAGTTTTCAATTATTCGTTTTTATTTCTGTTGCAATTATGTCCCGTAGATATAAGGATTGATACCGATGTATAAAAAAGGCAAAATATGATGTTTAGGGATCTTATTTAAAGCGTATAAATGGAGCATCCCTGGTGAGACTTCCTTCCATCTGTCCGTCCACCTGTATCATAATTTTTGGGAAATTAACTAGTCTACCTATGCTGCAATAGTCTGGTGGTCCAGGGTGACAAAGCCCGAGAAGTAAAATATGCAGAAAAACCTTAAGGGGGGGGGGGGGGGGAATAAAAGGATATTTTTAAATATTATCATGTGATATCAAAATAAAGAAGAACTCAAGCAGACAAATTATGTAAATTTTTGAAAATATATAAAGAGTTTTTTATTATTGACAACTTTGTAGTGAGTGAATCAACAAGCCGGTAAGCAAGTTTTACCAAAAAAACTTTGAAGTTCAATTGAAAAAAAAGTTTGAGAAGTATTTACTACGCTGCCCCATCTAGCAGTAGGTAAAATATTGCAAATAAACAATATTCGCGATATTTCAAGTACCGCTAGATAAGTACAAGTTTAACTCTTTTTATACTATTTTTATTTTTTGATTCGTTTCAAGATCGTAGCCGTTTTAATACTTAGCGAGGACAGAACTATCTACTACGTTTCAAAGGAGAATGCCACTATCTGGGCCCACCCTCCAATAACAAACCATAAAATTGTTTTATCAACGGTGTTATACAAACGGTCTATTGCAAACGAAGCCGCCATGGAATTCACCGACCGGAATTGGGCCTATCATAATATTATTATTATACTTCTTGGGGGTGAGCAGTGGACTCCAGACTAACGACCGGCTTTGGTAGATTTAGGACAGCTGTCTTGCCAGATGTGAGCGTGATTTGAGATGTGGAAATCGAAGTTTAGATATTTTTTCTAGAAAGGAGTTGATTATTTTCCTGGAGAGACCAAGCTCTTTAAAGAGATGTAACAAAGATCTGACTGGCAGGCCACAAGCGCCAAATTCTACCGCATGAAAGTGGACAGTGAAACCGTTTCGGGTGACGGCATTTGCATACTCTTCTTAATTCTTGCAGGTAAAATATTATATATGGCAATTGATGTCGAACTTGATTAGTTTACTTGGTGAGTCGCGTGAGAGATACGAGACGAAGCGGGCGGAATGGCTGCAATTGGCTCACGCGACGTATAGAAAATCTCGCAACAAGCTTTTATATCATAAAATTCTAGAATGTAACAAAATGATGGGTTTGATTTTACTTTAAAGTTTATTTTCTTCTTTTCAGAGCATTTTAATAAAAGCTTATTTTTAAAAATGTTTTTTACTATTATTTTTTTGGAAAACTGACTCGTTCCTACTGTTGTATTGGAGAATCATCGTACCCAGAATGCTGATTGGTAAACGACCAGTTGCTTGCTGGAAGTTATTGACGAACTCCGTAAAAGCAACCGTAAACTCTGCATCATCATGCACCATACAATGGGCTCTATTGTGTTTCTCTTGAACTAAAATCGGAAATTAGTTCAAGTGAATGAGACAGAGCAGTATGTTAGAGCGGGATGTGAAATGAAGGGTTGTCACTTTTCCGCATTAAAACTACTTACCGAAGATAAATCAGCTAAATCTAACACCGCATGAAATGCGGTCAAACTTATTTGGGCGTCTATGAGTTCGACAGGTAGTTATGGTGCGGGAAAATAGCCGATTTTTTCTTTCATATTCCGTTTCATATAACGTATTGCTCTGTCTCATTCGGTTAAACTAACTTTCTATTTTATTTCACGAAGAAAAGCAAGCAGGCCCAATGACAGCTCCCATACGGCCAGACAGGTGAATTTTTGAAGGTGAAAGACGTAGCCATGCCTTGAGCCATCCTCCATAGAGTCCCGACTTAACACCCTGTGACTTCTTTCATTCCCAAAAATTAAGAACCAATTACGGTCAACGATTTTCATCGGTAGAAGAGGTTGACGAAGAATGTGACATCATGTGACCCGAGGTCACCACAGATAAGTGGAATAAATGTAATGGAAATTGGTTTATAAGTATGAAAAAATCGGTTGTGTCACCCCAAGACTTTCCTGACTAGTATCCGGGGAGGTGCGAAAAAACGAACGATGTAATCAAGGTTCCCCAAATTTGTATGGCAGGTACCCCAAACGTTGGTCGTAAGTACCCCAAAAACTAATAGGTTCTTCCGATGGTTAACAGAAGCTTCTATGCCAAATTTTAACTTAGACAGATTAAGCGTCTGGGCGCTATCGCGGAAACAATTTTTTCGCCGGGAACCCCAAATTTGTATGGGAGGTACCACAACCGTAGGGCGTAGGGACTCCAAAAACTAATGGGTTCCTCCGACGGTTAACAGAAGCTTATATACCAAATTTCAGCTCAATCCGATTAAGCGTCTGGGCGCTATCGTGGAAGAATACATACATACAGACATACAGACATACATACAGACAGAGATCGGTCTGGAAATAGTCTCAATCGTCTCAGGGAGTCTCAAAATATATATTCCCATCTTCATCTCAAAATTTTTTTTTAGCGCGATCACAATACTTTCCTTTCCGATAGGTCGTCAGGAAAGTAAAAGTGTATTAACGCTCATGGAAAATATTTCGAGAAACAATAAATAGATTTCTCGCCATTCATTACATTTTTTTCTTATTCATTCCGGAATCTTTAAGTGTCGTATATTTCCACTGCGCCGGGCATGCATCTTTGGGTGGAAAGATGAGACAATTTTCCAATCAGGGCTACTTCCGGTGGAAGCGGCCCAGTATACACGCTAAGAGGGAGGTAACTCCTAGGGCAAATACATACTTTTGCCCTAGAATAACCCGCAATGCAAACGCACCTCGTCGCGTACGCACGAAATGCTGCAAAACTTGTAGTGTACGAGATCCGGGTACAGGGGCATCTCGACACAAAATCTGTACCCGTGCCAGAAGCGTTTTTGCCATCCCTCCGATTGTGCCCCCCCCCCCCTCCCCCCACTGCTCACGATTCCGTGAGCAGATAGGGAATTCTTATGGTTATTCGTAGTTCGCCGTCTATCAGGGATTTTCCTACAAATTCCCAAAAAGGGAGTGACATCCCCAAAATATCCAGGACTGTAGGAACCTCCCCAAAAAAGAGTTGAAACCAGTGTCACATACCTGGGTCTCGTGACTGAAATTGAAAAATCAATGTAAAAAACATTACAAAATCATGTCTTGCCGCCTAGCTATGCCCCTGAGTTTAGTCTAGATTTTAATAACTACATTGTACTTAATTACTTAACAAACAAAATTATAAGTGAAATGGAAAATAATTGATTTGATTTCTTTCATTTCATTTGATGATTTATTTTATAAAATTTCCTTTGTTTTGAATGATTTGACGAATTTGATCAATTCGTCATGTTTATCAGCATTAGGAAATAATTCTCAAAATAACCCAGAATGCTTCTTTTTTCTGACATTTTCGTAAGAAATGTAAAACTCCTTTTTTAAAACCTTTTTTTTACTCCATGTAACTATTGACATTGGTTGATGAGTTATTAGCGTTGAAAGCCCATGCAGCAATGTGACAACAGCAAGGCGTATTGTGAAAGTTTCTCTCGTAGACAACTCATCAGGGAGTTGGCATCACTGGTTGGCATCAGGGAGTGTTGGCATCAGGGAGTAAACCAGACCATATAGGACACATAAAATGTTATTAAACATCCACTGGAAAATCGATGAAGTTATTTGAATATTGCCAAATACCTCACTAAATAAATTAGGCAATATGGGAGAACTATTTGAATGAGCACTGGGCCCACTAACCAATAAGCTTGAGAGTGGAATATATGTTTACCTAGGCATATATTTTTTACATGTATTTAAAAACTAAATCTCGAAAATTGACTTTTATATATTTCAATTACAAGGTCTGACGAGAAATGTCTCAACAATTATTATTATTATCTTATTATTACTATTTATTCTTTATTGCACAAAATAAAATAAATATACAGCAAAAAAGGGATACAGCACAAAACGAAAGCCAAACAACAACTGATGGCCTACGTGATGATGACACCCGCCGTTAGTCGATTGCAGCCCTTCGTCTGCACGCATCTCTCAAGCGACATCTATTGCCGTGTTATAACTTTTTACCCACTACGAATGAAGGGGCGAACACACTATCGGACGCGTCCGTTAGCCGCGGCTTATGGGCGCGATCTGTGTACCTAATGAATTTCTATTGAGCCGTGCACATTATCGGACGTCAGTCGCGGACGCGACCTCGAGGCTTCGGACGTCCGATAGAGATCTGGCAAGCCACGTCCCAAACGACTGTGCATACTGTCCATAAGCCGCGGCAGCGGACGCGTTCGATAGTGTGTTCACCCCTTTAGAAAAAGCTGTCATAAAAGGTTTTTCATATAACATATGGTTTATTGTTTTTAGAGGGTGGGCCCAACGAGTGGCATTCTTCTTTGTTTGTGTTCGTTAATTAGGGTAGTCATGCAATATTTTGTCAGGAAATCGACCCATGTTTTGGCAGGAATACGACACGGTAACCTTATTCCAAACAATAAAAAAGAATGGGCATTTTAGGCCCACTTTTCCAATAGCTGTAAATCATATACCAATGTAAATATATCTTTATGTAGAACATTTTTACTACAACGAATTGTCTTAATTATGAGCCGATTATGAGTTACATCCTATTAAATATGGCTAATTACATACAGTTAGATACAGTTGGGGACTGAGCTACATGTAAGCGGTGACTGAGGTGCGGGGACCGGCGTTCGGTCTCCCCACCACAGACATTAGTTCTGTGACATCACTGGCTCGATGCTACTCGACAAAAATAGGTGTAGGTATGCATGCTAACAAAACAACGCTTATTCTACGAACGCCGGTCACCGCACCTCAGCCACCGCTTACAATTAGCTCAGTCCCCAACAGTATATCTCCTAGGGCACCTAACACATCCAGGCATTGTATCTTTAATAACTATTTAAACGAAAACCGTCGCAGAATACCCGAAACGATAAACTACATACGCTGTCTGAGTACAAACTATATATTCCTAAGAATGCTCATGTTCGTCAGTTGTATATGGAGGGGAAATACTGGGATATGTTGCTTGAACTCTGTAGTGTGTCTTATGATTTCATTCCCGTTCTGTTTCCTGACTTATGTAGGTAATATGCTAAGGTCAGTAGTTCAACATGGTGTGCCCAGTGACCGTACATCATTAGATACAATATTTTATGGATCTTCACTGCAAATAATATATTATAAATAAATAATGGGCATGGGGTTTGAATGTAATTAGTCATATTTAAAAAGATTCCGAGCTTCAAAACGCCGAAATGGCTCATAATTGAGGTAAGTTGTAGTAGTCATAAAGGACGTAGTAGATGGTTTATTATTATATTTATTATTATATTTATTATTATATTTATTATGTCGGTGTTATATATATTTATTTCCTACCTACATTTCCAATCAAAGACAAATTACGCGCCGGCCGAGACAGACGTACTCCTGTTTTGAGTGTTCTTGTTTATCGTGCTGTGATATAGTAATTTTCGTGTTCGTGAGCTGGCCAGCTGAAGATTTCAAGACATTCGGAGAGTGAAAACGGCTAGAAATTGCGCGGAAAAATAGAAATGTGCGTAAACTTTGATTCCTTCTCCTCTCCACTATGATGCTTATAGTTGAATAAAATAACCAGCCTTCCTTACAGTCCATTCGATATATATTATTAAACTTAAACCCAACAGTAGGTAAATCTATCTATCAATGTAAATACTTTGTTGTGCCCATGCATTTTTGCCCATTGTTCTTTGAAAATCTAATTTCCCGTGCGGAGACGGGGAGTGTACCTAGAATGTAATAAAATAAAATATAGTGTAGGTGTCCCCTATCTACTACGATACGGTAGCCTAGCCACTGCCAAGAAAATATATTTATAGAAAGTTGGCACATATAAGAAAATGTAGGTTGCCTACTTAGCTGATCAAATTTTATTTTTCTTAAAATGCTTTCTTTTATTCTCCTCTTGCCAGACCACTGATGGCAGGTTCTACTACTTATATGAACAAGTGTATAAACACACTGCTCTATTCATTTTCTAGATACTGAGTATTTGATTACCTGCAAAGGAAATTAATGACGCAAATCTAAGATGGAAAATCTATTGTTAAATGGCGCGTAGAGGAAAAAAGTGTCGCCGTAATTTATCGCTAAGTGCGATTAGGTTGTAGCAACGCGAAGGAGTTTTAAAGTCATGTAAGAGTCTTGGATATTAAATTGAAAGATTCCATAGTGATATTTTAAAAGTACGTACCTACATTTGCATGGCACACATTATTCAACCCTAATGTTTGAAGTGTCGCTTAATTTGATTCATCGGTTTGGAGTCTGCAATATGCCGTCCACGACGACAGAATGAAATCGATCAAAAAGTGATTCGTCAGGCGCTTAATCTGTCGCGAACACCTGGGACTTCGGACGTACGAGGAGAGACAGCATAACTTCAACATGATGAATCTGAGCTACAAACGTTTCGAGGTGTCATCTACAAAGGGCGAACCCCTCACTCCAGGAGGTTATAACGATATGTAATCGTTCTATCAACCTGGAGTGAGCGTAGAGACTAAGTATCTCGCTGGCCACCGCGACCCAGCCGGCGCGGTCAAGCCGCCAGTGCGCGCCAGGGCTTAGGGACAACACAGTCCACTAATCTAGCTACGCCACTCACCCGTCAGAAGCCAACGCCTTAAGAGAGGCACTGTGAAGCACGCAGGCTTACCCCTGACTACCAGATCTGGCCGGATTTCTACGTTCGACTCCTCTTGCGCGGCATCTATCTGACGTAAGCGGTTATTCAGAATATTTTGCGGAGCGAAGCGCCCGCCATAGTCACTTGGTTTCGAGTGGCCAACGGACCGATCTATGGGTTGAAGACGTGAGGTCGACAACTGCCCTCCGCTGTCAGAGGAAACATACATCTCCAGACCCCTCTGGGTATTAGCCAGAATGCGTACGCGTCGCTGACGAGGCCCTCCGGATCCACAATTCTGATCCCAACCGCCGCCGACTGCAGGATTACAGCCGTGGCAAAGGTTATAGCGGCCCTGACAGGGTAAATCCCTTTACGAGGAGGCTACCAAATAAGAGTTGAACCTTGAGTTGGGCAGGCCAGATGACATAGAGTTTGGCCAACACCACCAAAGCTGCGCGGAATGATTAGGCACCGTGGCGTTTATGGCGCTGTTACACGGGATTTTAATTAATCGCATTTTTTTTATTATTTATTTATTTAGGTAAGTAACAGCATGAACTCATAATTAGATACAAAATTCTTAAAAGATTATAACTTACGCCGTTCGAAATTATTTGAAAAATATTTTACATTATGAAACAAAAAATACATCCGTAAATATTTATTAGTTGAGAGTAAACGGATCTATACCGCGCGGAAATAAACGACAGTACTCCCGATACATTTGTAGACGGCCAATGTTACTTTGCCGAAAATGTAACTTTGCCGGGAGAACTCATCGTCCAAGTCCACGCGGCAAGGACTCATCCCCACCAACCAAAATATGTCAAATGACCGCAAAAGTTGTAGAGTTAACCGCAAACATATAAATCATACATAACAACATAAATTCAAAATAAGTAAATGGGAATACATATATTAGTTATATTATATTTATACATACATATTACAAATCAATAATTATAATTACTGGCAGTTGTCGCTGCTGCTTCAAGGGCGGTTCGTACTGCCGATTTGAAGCTAATATTGTTTCTACTATAAATGTCAAGCCCTGTGAATTTATCATTATACGTACGTGGCAATCGGTTAAGCATTGAATTGCGCGTGTAGTTAGAATGTCGTCTCGGGGGCTCAAATAACTGTATAGATCGGGTTTTACGTTGCGGCACCTTCAGAGGGATGCTCGAAACTATGTATGGGCTATCCAGAGTCCCATTGACGATGTTATGTAGGGCAGTCATATCCGCAGCGGTTCGCCGATCCTCAAGCGACAGCATATTAAAATGCTGTAGCCTAGCACGTTAAGAGTCAAATGCGAGATGGGCTATGCACCGGACGAAACATCTTTGAATCCCCTCCAGTTGGTTATGCTTCCCTTCTTTACGCTCGGCGCAAACGAGCCACCGGCCACCGCCACTTGTGGCCGGAGACGAGCAGATAACACGCTTTTTCATACATTTTGTATGGACTCCCCACACACGCGTGGCTGGTGGCTGCTACACCCTACCTGTCGCTCGCACTCGCCTCTTCCCACTCGACAGCCACCGGTGCAGTGGCTGTGGCCTGTGGTTCGTTTGCGCTGAGCCTTAGTGGCGCGTATTTGCCTATGAGCGTCATCATTGCGCACGAGTTTTGCTCGGATATTTCACGTGCCCAGGTGTAAAACAAATTATGTCAGAAACTCAGCGATAACCGCATCGTGGACACATACAATCGCAAATTAAGCGACACTGATATATTCCTAAATTATAAAATCTTGAAATTTGCAATATACTAACCAGCATAGAATTGAACAGTACCTATTCTACGTTGGTGATATCCAATTATTTCTTTTTCCTTTTTCCTTTTTAATTATCTCAATTTTTATGTATACAAGTTTCGTTTTCTTTTTTTACATTTTACTTTATTTCAAATTTAATTTAAATTTTCTTCAAAATTGACACTCTATTCAAATTATGTTGATTAGTCATATATTTACAAGTTTCGGTTTTTCTTACTTTTTTCTTATTTTATCTTTAATTTTCATTTTAATAATTATTTAACTTGTAGGTTCCTTTGGAATATACACTGTATCTATATTTTAATAGTACCAATAGGTACTTTACTGGTATTTGTTCTCTATTTTTATTGTAGGTACCATATTTTTTTGTAAATAATGACTGTTTGTATTAATATGAAATTAAAAGAAATCGGATGTGTCACCACAAGACTTTCCCAGCAAGTAGCTAAGGATTTATTTCATCTGAATATTGACCTCATAAATAAAAATAACAAGGGCCCTCTCTCGGCCGGCGATAGAACCCGGCAGGATTCTATTCAGGCGCCTCAGGTGGCGTGGTTCGTTTCTCGGCTAAAAGCGGGTTTGGGCCAAGCTCCAACAGATAGCATTAATATTCATTATAATGTATGGCGGAATTTAGATATTATTAGTGTAGCTCGTATATGAGATATTTTCACCAAAATTTCACTATGAGATTTCGGCCCAACAAGGCATCTGTGTACCAAATTTCAGATTTCTAAGTTCAGAGACTGAAATATGACTAGTGTGCCCTTAAAAACGCACTAAGGGGGGAAATCATTCCCATTTACTTGAGTAAACCGATTTCAACTACAACTTTTTCAACTCTTGCCATGACCATATTATGCTTGCATACCGAATTTCAGCTCGATCGGATGGCGAGCGGCTACACCGGCTGGAATATCCACACGCAGATACAGACAGACTTCAAATATACGTCTTATATACGTCTGAGGGGGTTCATAATTAATTCTTCCGTCTTTATCTCGATTTTTTAAGAGAGTTCGTGACACTTCCCTTCTTGTCGGCTGGCAGGCCGGAAAAGCAAAATAAATAAAATATTTAGTCTGTCAGGTTATCGCGTGTTCTCATCAAAATGATATAAACCCTTTCGGCTTTTAAAGGAAATGGGATAGGTACAATGGCAAATAATATTTTAATAATATAACTCCACACTACAAAAACATCCAAGTTGTTTTTAATAAATTCTCTCGTTTTCATTATGGTGTACGCGAGAAGGTCACAATATCACAGGGAAGATCACTGTCCTTAGCAGGAATGAGGACACCCTCTACCCTTGACGGAAAATGCTCGCACTGGCGGCCATATCTGGAATGAGGACAATCTCGTTGGCGTCGCCAGCGACAACGAAAGCCGCGAATCGCGACAGTCTTCACCGTGTTTGAACTAGTTTTCCACTCGACTGGACCGCGTCTTAAATCCACTCGCAGAGTTATTATTATTGTGCTCGTATTTGCACGACCCCTTCGCCCACTATACACCCCTCGCCACGCCTGCCTCTGGCCTTTCCCGACAATCACCGTCACTAGAGTCCGTCCGATTCGTTCGGAATAAATGATTGGATTGGCTGTTAATCTTTGTACGCGGTGAGACCAATGTTAAGACTTGTAAACGTAAATTCTTGTTGGCTATGAAAATACTATATATGAAGATATATTATGAAGATACTATTAAGCGTTTTTTTTAATACAGTCCAAATTTTAATGAATTTCTTTGTGATCGTTTAGTGAAATTGTGAAAAGCTATTAAAATATGTAAACAAATAAAAAATGAATTGTGTCACCCCAAGACTTTTCCGGTAATCATACAACTCCCCCCCCCCCCCTTCCTCCCCAAACTCCACCCTTCCCCTAACTCCCCTCCCCAACCCTTTCTTCCGACTCCCCCCCCTACCTAATCCTCCAACCCCTCCTCCCTCTCCACCCCAAAAACTCCATCCCCCAACCCCCAAAACCCTCACAACCCCCTCCCACCCTCCCCCGACCACCCCCCCAAACTTGTGGTTGATTGGTTGTACTGAAAAAATAACGACCTAATACATCGGTTAAAAATACATGTAGGTAACGTGAGGTTGGGTTTCGTTGTTTCCGTCGTTTTTTTATATAGTTGATTCCAAGTAAGATATCTTGGCATTTCGAAGTATAGCCGTGTCTGGGCGAAGTCATCATTCAGGCACATTTCAAAATACAGATCAATAGCGACATAAATAAATTAGAATATTAATAAACTAACTACATTTGTTGGACAGATCGCAAAACAACACAAAAGTAGAAAATTGTAATTTTATTTTAATTGAGGCCGGAATGCGTTTTTCGAGATTTTGCTCAAGATCTTCCAGTTTTTTTTTTCAATTAAATACATTCCATTGAAATATTTCTATCCCGAGAGCATAGCGATCAAAACTAAAAAAGTATCAACCTAATATGTCGTTCCTATTAAAAAAATAATTGCGGATATCCATCGTTCTAACGGTAAGTAAAAAAATGCACTTTCAGTTATTCCCGAATTTTCCAAATTTCTAGGCAACTTTTCCTTTCCGTTGGGACTTTATTTGGACTATTAAAAATTGCCAAATCGGTTCAGCCGTTCAACCTAATATGCGATTACACTTTATTTTATATAGATTTAAACGTCTCTATCAAGAACTGTTTTCATTGCTACATTAACTATAAAATCAATGATTATATACACGATAACAAACGGCGAAACATTAACCGAGTATACTCTTCGTAGCTATTTTTTCTCAGCGCCTCCCAACTGGAATATACCTGTTCCAAGGCTAGCGTTTCCAGGGGATTTTACGTTTACACATAACGTAAGCACAGTATCTAAAATAAATGACTTAACGCAAAAGAGAAATCTAAATCAATTACTATCTTGTACTCCAATCCGCCAATCCAAATCAACTAATTTTCTATACTAATATTATAAAGAGGAAAAGATTGTGAGTTTGTGAGGTTGTAGGGAGTAATCTCTAGATCTACTGAAGCGATGTTGAAAATTCTTTTACCAATAGAAAGCCACGTTATTTGTGAGTGTCATAGGCTATATATTAATCCGAAAAAACTTTTTCGTGGTAGTCGGATTTGTAAAGTAAGTCGGAGAAAAAACGGTCGAATGAAAACGTTTCTTACGAACGCTGCCTTAACGATGAGAGATATATGATTGAGTTCTAAAGAAAAGTTGTAGAGCTTGATAATGCCTACAAAAAAGTCAGCGACAGCATATGTCTACCTTTTATATTTAAGTCACAAAAAGTAGTTTTTTATAATACCAAAATAATTTAAATCATTAGGTCATGTTTGTGTGTCATATTATCAACGATTATGAATTCTTATAAAAATAAGTAAATTTATCGTCTCAAGTGTTTAAAACAAAAGACTTTTCCCTTTTACTGCATAAATGGTTAAAGAGATAATACGACATAGGTATGGAACCGCGACCGTATCTCGGGTTGGAACTCTTGAAAGACAATATATTTTGGTACCAAATATCATTAATTAATAAACAATAAGAAATTTATTATTTTATTGCCTTCCACTCTATTATGTAGATTAAATCTGTTTGAGTACTAATATAGTATACCATTACGTCTAATATAGTACACAGAGAAGTTTTGACCAATTAAAATAAACATTACTTCAATTATAATCATTTAATTCACTCATTTGAAACCCGGTAATATAGCCAAATTGGGATGCAAATACATACATACATATGCAGTAAAAATATATCCCTCCTTTTGGCAGTCAGGAATAAATCATAGCACTCAGTACTAACCGAACCACACTCATAATTTCATCACAAGTAAAAATCTTTACCGCCCAACGAAGTGGGAATGGGTCAGCTAGTAACATATAAAATCGCACATTAAAAGAATACAATGTATAGTACTCAAACATAGTAATAGTACTCAAACAGATTTAATCTACATAATAGAGTGGAAGGCAATAAAATAATAAATTTCTTATTGTTTATTAAAATGATATTAGGGTAAGATACTTTCGAAATTTCATTTTTCCGTTTTAACTGTGGGAGAATTTCAAAACGGTACTCCAAATCGCCCTCTTAAATATTTTGGTGGCGCTTTCGGTTAAAAATTATACAGTTTGGGTAATTACTGAAAAAATAGGCAGTGCTGACGCTAACGCAATTGTTTTCGTGAAAATGTCAATCGAGTAGGTATAGTGTATTGAAAATAAATACGCCTGATGGATGAACTGCGTACACACCTAGCGCAGTTTTGACGTTTATTTTTTGGACGTTGCCGTAGGTCCCGCATTGATATGGATCTGAACTGTTTACACGACTGCCCAACAAAAAGTAGTGTAATGCGTTCAGGGTTCATGTGTGAATGTTTTCCGTTTCTTTATTCCACCATAACTTACGCTTAACCATAACGCTTGAATAGATTTAAAAGTGTGTGGTGTTGTTAGAATCGTTATATCATCCCGAGTGTCATCGAGTAGGTACCTAAATTATCCAAATGTCAAATAAATAATTAGCTTAACGTCCAAATGCCAATAAATTAAAATAAATATATCGTGTTTAGTATCAAATGAAATGTCTGGTTGAGTCCATTCCTAATATGTATGTGTGGATAAATACATAAACCACAAATATTTTATAAAAACATTTTTTTTCGTTTCTTTATTCCAGCATAACTTTTGAACGCTTGAACCGATTTAGGTGTGTGATATTGTTAGAATCGTCACGTTATCCCGGGTTTGAATTTTGTATCAACAAATATTGTTTGGACGAAGAACTTTATTCTCTAGAAAAACGTGCTTATCTACGCAAACAAATTGTCACTAATGTTTATAAATACATAGTTCACATTTTGTACAGGCAGTCATGTTTTTTATAGTTTTAAGTTATTGATTTTGTTTGGGACTTTGTATTCCTTTCGATGCGATCTTTCTTCTAACTGACGTTTTCTTGATTCCGAACATATTTTCGACTCTAATGAGACGACATATTTAATCATTTTGTAACTTTCTTAATTTCAATTTTCACTTCTATTCTTGCAACTTTTTTTATTATCTCACTTTAGGTTGTTCTAATAATGCTCCGTAAGCTCTTCACAACGATATCAGAATTAACATGCTAGCTCAATGCGTTTTCGCGCTAGAGCTAACTTAATATTTTACACAAAGCTAAAGGCGGAGCCAGACTTGCCCCACGGACCCTACGTAAGACATCTCAACCCTTAAATTTGAATGAGATGACGTAGAATCAGACTTATCATACGTAACGTTGCATATGATAAATGTGTTTCAATGCTGACTAAAAGTCATCTGTTTTCATGCAAATTCAAAGGTCCAGATTTCATAATAAGTTTAGTACGTATGGGTCTACCTTACTTCGTGATCATGACGCGATGACGTCACCGGTAAACCACATCCTAGCATGACAAATACGTACAAATATGATCTATCCGTTGTAGCACACGCATATTAATCTCGTGGGTAATAGGAATCACTAGGTATTAGCGATTCAAATCCGATGGTATTTTGTCACACAAGAAAGGTAGACAGACCACCACTGTAACGAGCGAATACACGTTTTCACGTCAAAACTGTATCCGCCTTTGATTAAAATGAGAGGTTCTCTGCCTAATGACATCACTAAATTAAGATAGCATGCAATTTCAAACATGTAAGCCAAGGATCGACCTACAAAATGCTGCATTTACCTACATTACTGCTTATTCTTGATGATTAATTGCCTCTGATACGAGATTAAAATTTCGTGACGCTCTTAATACGATTAAAACTTAAACATTTAAAATGTATTATGATTTAAACATGTATTTTTACAATTTCAGTTCCGGTCCTACTCTACAACTCCCCTCTCCCCCAAATGCCAACGCCAACGTACCCTCCCCTTCCCCCCCATCCATGGAAATGAGTTGCATGCAATCTTCTCTCTCGTAATTTTGAGCTCGTTACCGAAGCGGATCTCCATATCAGTAGTTTAAACTCCATAGAGCTCCAACTCTATCCACGCTCTGCTGGATATTAGGATCCACGATTCAGCAGAAGCTTATTTACTTCATCAGTCAAACGTTGAATTATCACGGTAACATGATTCATTTCGAATATGGCAGGTATAAATATATTAGGGTGGGTCGCTCGTGAATGGGGAAAAAAGTTATTTGATCATATTGTAATAGTGATAGTATGTTGTCTTAGGTCTATTATCATCATCATGAGTCACTACAAGTCTAAACCAATAATATTTGCCTATGAAAAGTTAAATTTACTCATATTTTTAGCCTGCGCATGTGATTCAAAATTTTGGGAATTTACGAAAAAACAACGTTTGGTTAAAACTATGTCTTTTAATAAAAATCAGTTGTATTTTAAAGGAAAATAAAAAAAACATATTACATAAAAAGCATTACCAATCAAGATAGTACAAAAAGTTGTTAATAGAAAACGGCTAATATATTGGCCGCGAAATCTCTCTTACACTCAAATCGGGGCATGAGTTTTCTGGAGGATGCAAGTTTTGTAAGATTTTTTAGACTTAGAGACTCGTGTCGCCTTTCTTGTGATTTAATAATAAGGTTGCGGTCTATTCCACCAATCCGCATCTTTCTTGCCTGTCTTTGGTCAAGCAAAGATCCTGCTCTTCTATTTTTACCTTGTCCTCTCTTAGCCAAAAACAAAGTTGAATTTGTTTACATCTGCATGAACAAACGTCAAAAAGAACTCTGATATGCTGTATAAAATCATTTTCTGCTGAGCAGATAATTTAAAAAAATATTTGTTGAGGTTTTTGCACTTCAAATAATAAGCCTTTTATAACTCAATTACTATTGTCTATGAAAGCGTAGGCAGGGACGATTTTCTCCATTCATCTTCCATTTTTGAGATAGTCTTGTCAATATCTAAAAATAATGAATCTTTAATAGCATTTCTGATAATTTTAATTTGTAATCTATTCCTTTCATAACAATTCATGACATCTTTGCATGTCGGCAATAAATTGTCCTTTATTATATATTTTTTTATTTCATTTTATTCAGGAAACAGACATTACAAAAAACATATTTTCTAAATCAAAATATAACAAACATAAACCAGGTATATGTTTCCACATATTAAACGGTTTTATAGTACATACGTTATGCTATATAAAAGAAAAGTTTAAAAGACACAAGCACTTTTTTAAAGTGAAATTATTAGGGTTAAAATATATATATATATATATATATATATATATATATATATATATATATATATATATATATATATATATATATATATATATATACTTATATCTATATATACATATATACATATATATATATATATATATATATATATATATATATATATATATATATATATATATATATATATATATATATATATAAATTAGTAAAAGCTACTTAAAAAGTAGCGAAGGAATTCCCAGCTTGTATTGGGAAATGCTTATGTTTGAATGAGATATACTTACGGATGTGCACGACTTTCGACGGTGCAATGTAAGTTTAAAGGTCCTTTTGCAGTCGACTAACGATCACTATTCATCCATATATCTCATAAATAGGGCTTATCCTTATGCAACACAAAATGCCTTCAATTGAGACGAATTAAGCGAAAAAATAAAAAATTAAACTATCGATCACTTCGGCAAAGCCGTTTTCTAAATGAAAGTGACATTACGAAATAATTCAAATTTCGAATGCCACCAACATTTAAAATATGATACAATTGGCTGAGTTTGTTATCAACGAGCCATTAAATCGAAATAAAAATAAAAAAACCTCCATATGCTCAATGAAATGAAAGAAGAAACTTCAATCTTAATTTCTGGCAGAGGAGTTTATAATAAAGATTGTATAACGTTATCAAAATAGGGTAAACCTATATAAAATTGTATAATATTAAAAAATTGTAAAGAAATATTGTAGAAAACAGTATAATATTGTTATATTTGATAAGGTTTGTAAAGAAATCCGTTGATAGGATGATGTTTTTATTTAAAATAAAATTAGTAAAAGCTACTTAAAAAGTAGCGAAGGAATTCCCAGCTTGTATTGGGAAATGCTTATGTTTGAATGAGATATACTTACGGATGTGCACGACTTTCGACGGTGCAATGTAAGTTTAAAGGTCCTTTTGCAGTCGACTAACGATCACTATTCATCCATATATCTCATAAATAGGGCTTATCCTTATGCAACACAAAATGCCTTCAATTGAGACGAATTAAGCGAAAAAATAAAAAATTAAACTATCGATCACTTCGGCAAAGCCGTTTTCTAAATGAAAGTGACATTACGAAATAATTCAAATTTCGAATGCCACCAACATTTAAAATATGATACAATTGGCTGAGTTTGTTATCAACGAGCCATTAAATCGAAATAAAAATAAAAAAACCTCCATATGCTCAATGAAATGAAAGAAGAAACTTCAATCTTAATTTCTGGCAGAGGAGTTTATAATAAAGATTGTATAACGTTATCAAAATAGGGTAAACCTATATAAAATTGTATAATATTAAAAAATTGTAAAGAAATATTGTAGAAAACAGTATAATATTATTATATTTGATAAGGTTTGTAAAGAAATCCGTTGATAGGATGATGTTTTTATTTAAAATAAAATTAGTAAAAGCTACTTAAAAAGTAGCGAAGGAATTCCCAGCTTGTATTGGGAAATGCTTATGTTTGAATGAGATATACTTACGGATGTGCACGACTTTCGACGGTGCAATGTAAGTTTAAAGGTCCTTTTGCAGTCGACTAACGATCACTATTCATCCATATATCTCATAAATAGGGCTTATCCTTATGCAACACAAAATGCCTTCAATTGAGACGAATTAAGCGAAAAAATAAAAAATTAAACTATCGATCACTTCGGCAAAGCCGTTTTCTAAATGAAAGTGACATTACGAAATAATTCAAATTTCGAATGCCACCAACATTTAAAATATGATACAATTGGCTGAGTTTTGTTATCAACGAGCCATTAAATCGAAATAAAAATAAAAAAACCTCCATATGCTCAATGAAATGAAAGAAGAAACTTCAATCTTAATTTCTGGCAGAGGAGTTTATAATAAAGATTGTATAACGTTATCAAAATAGGGTAAACCTATATAAAATTGTATAATATTAAAAAATTGTAAAGAAATATTGTAGAAAACAGTATAATATTGTTATATTTGATAAGGTTTCTAAAGAAATCCGTTGATAGGATGATGTTTTTATTTAAAATAAAATTAGTAAAAGCTACTTAAAAAGTAGCGAAGGAATTCCCAGCTTGTATTGGGAAATGCTTATGTTTGAATGAGATATACTTACGGATGTGCACGACTTTCGACGGTGCAATGTAAGTTTAAAGGTCCTTTTGCAGTCGACTAACGATCACTATTCATCCATATATCTCATAAATAGGGCTTATCCTTATGCAACACAAAATGCCTTCAATTGAGACGAATTAAGCGAAAAAATAAAAAATTAAACTATCGATCACTTCGGCAAAGCCGTTTTCTAAATGAAAGTGACATTACGAAATAATTCAAATTTCGAATGCCACCAACATTTAAAATATGATACAATTGGCTGAGTTTGTTATCAACGAGCCATTAAATCGAAATAAAAATAAAAAAACCTCCATATGCTCAATGAAATGAAAGAAGAAACTTCAATCTTAATTTCTGGCAGAGGAGTTTATAATAAAGATTGTATAACGTTATCAAAATAGGGTAAACCTATATAAAATTGTATAATATTAAAAAATTGTAAAGAAATATTGTAGAAAACAGTATAATATTATTATATTTGATAAGGTTTGTAAAGAAATCCGTTGATAGGATGATGTTTTTATTTAAAATAAAATTAGTAAAAGCTACTTAAAAAGTAGCGAAGGAATTCCCAGCTTGTATTGGGAAATGCTTATGTTTGAATGAGATATACTTACGGATGTGCACGACTTTCGACGATGCAATGTAAGTTTAAAGGTCCTTTTGCAGTCGACTAACGATCACTATTCATCCATATATCTCATAAATAGGGCTTATCCTTATGCAACACAAAATGCCTTCAATTGAGACGAATTAAGCGAAAAAATAAAAAATTAAACTATCGATCACTTCGGCAAGCCGTTTTCTAAATGAAAGTGACATTACGAAATAATTCAAATTTCGAATGCCACCAACATTTAAAATATGATATATATATATATAAAATTAGTAAAAGCTACTTAAAAAGTAGCGAAGGAATTCCCAGCTTGTATTGGGAAATGCTTATGTTTGAATGAGATATACTTACGGATGTGCACGACTTTCGACGGTGCAATGTAAGTTTAAAGGTCCTTTTGCAGTCGACTAACGATCACTATTCATCCATATATCTCATAAATAGGGCTTATCCTTATGCAACACAAAATGCCTTCAATTGAGACGAATTAAGCGAAAAAATAAAAAATTAAACTATCGATCACTTCGGCAAAGCCGTTTTCTAAATGAAAGTGACATTACGAAATAATTCAAATTTCGAATGCCACCAACATTTAAAATATGATACAATTGGCTGAGTTTGTTATCAACGAGCCATTAAATCGAAATAAAAATAAAAAAACCTCCATATGCTCAATGAAATGAAAGAAGAAACTTCAATCTTAATTTCTGGCAGAGGAGTTTATAATAAAGATTGTATAACGTTATCAAAATAGGGTAAACCTATATAAAATTGTATAATATTAAAAAATTGTAAAGAAATATTGTAGAAAACAGTATAATATTGTTATATTTGATAAGGTTTGTAAAGAAATCCGTTGATAGGATGATGTTTTTATTTAAAATAAAATTAGTAAAAGCTACTTAAAAAGTAGCGAAGGAATTCCCAGCTTGTATTGGGAAATGCTTATGTTTGAATGAGATATACTTACGGATGTGCACGACTTTCGACGGTGCAATGTAAGTTTAAAGGTCCTTTTGCAGTCGACTAACGATCACTATTCATCCATATATCTCATAAATAGGGCTTATCCTTATGCAACACAAAATGCCTTCAATTGAGACGAATTAAGCGAAAAAATAAAAAATTAAACTATCGATCACTTCGGCAAAGCCGTTTTCTAAATGAAAGTGACATTACGAAATAATTCAAATTTCGAATGGCACCAACATTTAAAATATGATACAATTGGCTGAGTTTGTTATCAACGAGCCATTAAATCGAAATAAAAATAAAAAAACCTCCATATGCTCAATGAAATGAAAGAAGAAACTTCAATCTTAATTTCTGGCAGAGGAGTTTATAATAAAGATTGTATAACGTTATCAAAATAGGGTAAACCTATATAAAATTGTATAATATTAAAAAATTGTAAAGAAATATTGTAGAAAACAGTATAATATTATTATATTTGATAAGGTTTGTAAAGAAATCCGTTGATAGGATGATGTTTTTATTTAAAATAAAATTAGTAAAAGCTACTTAAAAAGTAGCGAAGGAATTCCCAGCTTGTATTGGGAAATGCTTATGTTTGAATGAGATATACTTACGGATGTGCACGACTTTCGACGGTTTAATGTAAGTTTAAAGGTCCTTTTGCAGTCGACTAACGATCACTATTCATCCATATATCTCATAAATAGGGCTTATCCTTATGCAACACAAAATGCCTTCAATTGAGACGAATTAAGCGAAAAAATAAAAAATTAAACTATCGATCACTTCGGCAAAGCCGTTTTCTAAATGAAAGTGACATTACGAAATAATTCAAATTTCGAATGCCACCAACATTTAAAATATGATACAATTGGCTGAGTTTTGTTATCAACGAGCCATTAAATCGAAATAAAAATAAAAAAACCTCCATATGCTCAATGAAATGAAAGAAGAAACTTCAATCTTAATTTCTGGCAGAGGAGTTTATAATAAAGATTGTATAACGTTATCAAAATAGGGTAAACCTATATAAAATTGTATAATATTAAAAAATTGTAAAGAAATATTGTAGAAAACAGTATAATATTGTTATATTTGATAAGGTTTGTAAAGAAATCCGTTGATAGGATGATGTTTTTATTTAAAATAAAATTAGTAAAAGCTACTTAAAAAGTAGCGAAGGAATTCCCAGCTTGTATTGGGAAATGCTTATGTTTGAATGAGATATACTTACGGATGTGCACGACTTTCGACGGTGCAATGTAAGTTTAAAGGTCCTTTTGCAGTCGACTAACGATCACTATTCATCCATATATCTCATAAATAGGGCTTATCCTTATGCAACACAAAATGCCTTCAATTGAGACGAATTAAGCGAAAAAATAAAAAATTAAACTATCGATCACTTCGGCAAAGCCGTTTTCTAAATGAAAGTGACATTACGAAATAATTCAAATTTCGAATGCCACCAACATTTAAAATATGATACAATTGGCTGAGTTTGTTATCAACGAGCCATTAAATCGAAATAAAAATAAAAAAACCTCCATATGCTCAATGAAATGAAAGAAGAAACTTCAATCTTAATTTCTGGCAGAGGAGTTTATAATAAAGATTGTATAACGTTATCAAAATAGGGTAAACCTATATAAAATTGTATAATATTAAAAAATTGTAAAGAAATATTGTAGAAAACAGTATAATATTATTATATTTGATAAGGTTTGTAAAGAAATCCGTTGATAGGATGATGTTTTTATTTAAAATAAAATTAGTAAAAGCTACTTAAAAAGTAGCGAAGGAATTCCCAGCTTGTATTGGGAAATGCTTATGTTTGAATGAGATATACTTACGGATGTGCACGACTTTCGACGGTGCAATGTAAGTTTAAAGGTCCTTTTGCAGTCGACTAACGATCACTATTCATCCATATATCTCATAAATAGGGCTTATCCTTATGCAACACAAAATGCCTTCAATTGAGACGAATTAAGCGAAAAAATAAAAAATTAAACTATCGATCACTTCGGCAAAGCCGTTTTCTAAATGAAAGTGACATTACGAAATAATTCAAATTTCGAATGCCACCAACATTTAAAATATGATACAATTGGCTGAGTTTGTTATCAACGAGGCATTAAATCGAAATAAAAATAAAAAAACCTCCATATGCTCAATGAAATGAAAGAAGAAACTTCAATCTTAATTTCTGGCAGAGGAGTTTATAATAAAGATTGTATAACGTTATCAAAATAGGGTAAACCTATATAAAATTGTATAATATTAAAAAATTGTAAAGAAATATTGTAGAAAACAGTATAATATTGTTATATTTGATAAGGTTTGTAAAGAAATCCGTTGATAGGATGATGTTTTTATTTAAAATACAATTAGTAAAAGCTACTTAAAAAGTAGCGAAGGAATTCCCAGCTTGTATTGGGAAATGCTTATGTTTGAATGAGATATACTTACGGATGTGCACGACTTTCGACGGTGCAATGTAAGTTTAAAGGTCCTTTTGCAGTGGACTAACGATCACTATTCATCCATATATCTCATAAATAGGGCTTATCCTTATGCAACACAAAATGCCTTCAATTGAGACGAATTAAGCGAAAAAATAAAAAATTAAACTATCGATCACTTCGGCAAAGCCGTTTTCTAAATGAAAGTGACATTACGAAATAATTCAAATTTCGAATGCCACCAACATTTAAAATATGATACAATTGGCTGAGTTTGTTATCAACGAGCCATTAAATCGAAATAAAAATAAAAAAACCTCCATATGCTCAATGAAATGAAAGAAGAAACTTCAATCTTAATTTCTGGCAGAGGAGTTTATAATAAAGATTGTATAACGTTATCAAAATAGGGTAAACCTATATAAAATTGTATAATGTTAAAAAATTGTAAAGAAATATTGTAGAAAACAGTATAATATTGTTATATTTGATAAGGTTTGTAAAGAAATCCGTTGATAGGATGATGTTTTTATTTAAAATAAAATTAGTAAAAGCTACTTAAAAAGTAGCGAAGGAATTCCCAGCTTGTATTGGGAAATGCTTATGTTTGAATGAGATATACTTACGGATGTGCACGACTTTCGACGGTGCAATGTAAGTTTAAAGGTCCTTTTGCAGTCGACTAACGATCACTATTCATCCATATATCTCATAAATAGGGCTTATCCTTATGCAACACAAAATGCCTTCAATTGAGACGAATTAAGCGAAAAAATAAAAAATTAAACTATCGATCACTTCGGCAAAGCCGTTTTCTAAATGAAAGTGACATTACGAAATAATTCAAATTTCGAATGCCACCAACATTTAAAATATGATACAATTGGCTGAGTTTGTTATCAACGAGCCATTAAATCGAAATAAAAATAAAAAAACCTCCATATGCTCAATGAAATGAAAGAAGAAACTTCAATCTTAATTTCTGGCAGAGGAGTTTATAATAAAGATTGTATAACGTTATCAAAATAGGGTAAACCTATATAAAATTGTATAATATTAAAAAATTGTAAAGAAATATTGTAGAAAACAGTATAATATTATTATATTTGATAAGGTTTGTAAAGAAATCCGTTGATAGGATGATGTTTTTATTTAAAATAAAATTAGTAAAAGCTACTTAAAAAGTAGCGAAGGAATTCCCAGCTTGTATTGGGAAATGCTTATGTTTGAATGAGATATACTTACGGATGTGCACGACTTTCGACGGTGCAATGTAAGTTTAAAGGTCCTTTTGCAGTCGACTAACGATCACTATTCATCCATATATCTCATAAATAGGGCTTATCCTTATGCAACACAAAATGCCTTCAATTGAGACGAATTAAGCGAAAAAATAAAAAATTAAACTATCGATCACTTCGGCAAAGCCGTTTTCTAAATGAAAGTGACATTACGAAATAATTCAAATTTCGAATGCCACCAACATTTAAAATATGATACAATTGGCTGAGTTTGTTATCAACGAGCCATTAAATCGAAATAAAAATAAAAAAACCTCCATATGCTCAATGAAATGAAAGAAGAAACTTCAATCTTAATTTCTGGCAGAGGAGTTTATAATAAAGATTGTATAACGTTATCAAAATAGGGTAAACCTATATAAAATTGTATAATATTAAAAAATTGTAAAGAAATATTGTAGAAAACAGTATAATATTGTTATATTTGATAAGGTTTGTAAAGAAATCCGTTGATAGGATGATGTTTTTATTTAAAATAAAATTAGTAAAAGCTACTTAAAAAGTAGCGAAGGAATTCCCAGCTTGTATTGGGAAATGCTTATGTTTGAATGAGATATACTTACGGATGTGCACGACTTTCGACGGTGCAATGTAAGTTTAAAGGTCCTTTTGCAGTCGACTAACGATCACTATTCATCCATATATCTCATAAATAGGGCTTATCCTTATGCAACACAAAATGCCTTCAATTGAGACGAATTAAGCGAAAAAATAAAAAATTAAACTATCGATCACTTCGGCAAAGCCGTTTTCTAAATGAAAGTGACATTACGAAATAATTCAAATTTCGAATGCCACCAACATTTAAAATATGATACAATTGGCTGAGTTTGTTATCAACGAGCCATTAAATCGAAATAAAAATAAAAAAACCTCCATATGCTCAATGAAATGAAAGAAGAAACTTCAATCTTAATTTCTGGCAGAGGAGTTTATAATAAAGATTGTATAACGTTATCAAAATAGGGTAAACCTATATAAAATTGTATAATATTAAAAAATTGTAAAGAAATATTGTAGAAAACAGTATAATATTATTATATTTGATAAGGTTTGTAAAGAAATCCGTTGATAGGATGATGTTTTTATTTAAAATAAAATTAGTAAAAGCTACTTAAAAAGTAGCGAAGGAATTCCCAGCTTGTATTGGGAAATGCTTATGTTTGAATGAGATATACTTACGGATGTGCACGACTTTCGACGGTGCAATGTAAGTTTAAAGGTCCTTTTGCAGTCGACTAACGATCACTATTCATCCATATATCTCATAAATAGGGCTTATCCTTATGCAACACAAAATGCCTTCAATTGAGACGAATTAAGCGAAAAAATAAAAAATTAAACTATCGATCACTTCGGCAAAGCCGTTTTCTAAATGAAAGTGACATTACGAAATAATTCAAATTTCGAATGCCACCAACATTTAAAATATGATACAATTGGCTGAGTTTGTTATCAACGAGCCATTAAATCGAAATAAAAATAAAAAAACCTCCATATGCTCAATGAAATGAAAGAAGAAACTTCAATCTTAATTTCTGGCAGAGGAGTTTATAATAAAGATTGTATAACGTTATCAAAATAGGGTAAACCTATATAAAATTGTATAATATTAAAAAATTGTAAAGAAATATTGTAGAAAACAGTATAATATTGTTATATTTGATAAGGTTTGTAAAGAAATCCGTTGATAGGATGATGTTTTTATTTAAAATAAAATTAGTAAAAGCTACTTAAAAAGTAGCGAAGGAATTCCCAGCTTGTATTGGGAAATGCTTATGTTTGAATGAGATATACTTACGGATGTGCACGACTTTCGACGGTGCAATGTAAGTTTAAAGGTCCTTTTGCAGTCGACTAACGATCACTATTCATCCATATATCTCATAAATAGGGCTTATTCTTATGCAACACAAAATGCCTTCAATTGAGACGAATTAAGCAAAAAAATAAAATTTTATTTATTT